>SZWC01002462.1:198002-211162 GCA_023375785.1 Penium margaritaceum | reverse complement strand
AGCAGCAACAGCAAACCCAAAGGATGAGGAAGAGGAAGCCCCCCACCCCCACCACACCACACACACACACACACACACACACACACACACACACACACATTTTTTTGACGTACCACATCAAGGGGCCATCCAGCACGCTCCATCTCCCAGCACACGCGCAATGCGTCGTCAAGACGACCCGACTTGCCGTAGATGTCAAGCAGTGTGTTGTACGTCACCCTGCATGGTGATGCCGGTAGAACATTGCATGGCATGGCATGGAAGGGAACAGCATGGCAGAGAATGGCAACGGAGGATTGGGAGGACGACGACGACGACGAGGAGGAGGAGGAGGAGGAGGAGGAGGAGGAGGAGGAGGAGGAGGAGGAGGAGGAGGAGGAGGAGGAGGAGGAAGGCAGAGGAAACAACAATGCTGGTGAAGGGGAGGGTGACTGGACAGAGGATGTGATGATTCCGGCGACGGGCACGAGGGCAGGGGGTGGCGGCGACACACACCTGTCAGGATGGATCCCAGCCGCTGCCATCTCGTCCAGCATGAGCATGGCTGCGTCGAGGTTGTCCGCCTTGCCAAACCCATCCATCATCGTGCTGAACGTCACCTGCAGCGAGTCCACCAACCCCAAGGCAGCACGGAGGAGAGGTCTCATGAGAGTAGGGGGAGAGCAAGGGAAGGAGAGGAGGACTGAACCAAGAGGTTGAGCAGCACAACTTGGCCCCTGTGTCACTGTTGGGTTTGTGTTGGCAGCACACTACTACCCTACCAACCCCACCCCACCCCCTCCCCCCTCCCCCCTCCCCGTGCCACTGCAACCAGACTGAGCACATCAACGCCTGCAGTCGCGCATCCAGTCTAAAAAGACCAGAGCATTTGCACCACAGACTGACAAGCTAGGGGGTGCATGGATACGATACGGCAGTCAGGCCCATGCCCTTCGCCTTGGGCCTGTGAAGAGCAGCAGCGACCGAGTGCCGTGCGTGCGCCACAAACCATGTTGGGCTGCCCACCAAACACGGGCATTGCAGTGAAACTTCAGCTGTAAACACTCAAATCTCACTGGCAAAACTTCTACCATTCAGTTCTACTGCAACGCGCGACGCAAGGCAACACAACCCGACGCAAGACAACCTGACGCAACCCAACGCAATGTGGCAAACCGCAACGCAACGCAACACAATGCATCACAGTGCAATGCGACGCATCGCAGCGCAACGCAACGCACCACGTTGGGCTGCACGCCGCACGCGGGCATCTGCTGCATGACCGATGCGGCCAGCTCCATCCTGCCTGCCTTGCACAGCGCGTCGATGACAGTGTTGAAGGAGAACACGTCGCGCTGCACGCCGCGTGCGCGCTGCGCCTCTGACCCCATGCTCTCAAACACTCGCAGCGCCTCCTCCCACCGCCCCGCGCGGCTGCACGCCGCCATTAGCGAGTTGAACGTGATCTGCCACGTGCATCGGTGGGTGGNCCCCCCCTCCCCCCTCCCCCCTCCCCGTGCCACTGCAACCAGACTGAGCACATCAACGCCTGCAGTCGCGCATCCAGTCTAAAAAGAGCAGAGCATTTGCACCACAGACTGACAAGCTAGGGGGTGCATGGATACGATACGGCAGTCAGGCCCATGCCCTTCGCCTTGGGCCTGTGAAGAGCAGCAGCGACCGAGTGACGTGCGTGCGCCACAAACCATGTTGGGCTGCCCACCAAACACGGGCATTGCAATGAAACTTCAGCTGTAAACACTCAAATCTCACGGGCAAAACTTCTACCATTCAGTTCTACTGCAACGCGCAACGCAACGCAACGCAACGCAACGCAACACAACCCGATGCAAGACAACCTGACGCAACCCAACGCAATGTGGCAAACCGCAACGCAACGCAACACAATGCATCACAGTGCAATGCGACGCATCGCAGCGCAACACAACGCACCACGTTGGGCTGCACGCCGCACGCGGGCATCTGCTGCATGACCGATGCGGCCAGCTCCATCCTGCCTGCCTTGCACAGCGCGTCGATGACAGTGTTGAAGGAGAACACGTCGCGCTGCACGCCGCGTGCGCGCTGCGCCTCCGACCCCATGCTCTCAAACACTCGCAGCGCCTCCTCCCACCGCCCCGCGCGGCTGCACGCCGCCATTAGCGAGTTGAACGTGATCTGCCACGTGCATAGATAGGTGGGTGTGTGTGTGTGTGTGTGTGTGTGTGTGTGTGTAGGTGTGTGTGCATAGGTGTGTGTGCATAGGTGTGTGTGCATAGGTGTGTGTGCATAGGTGTGTGTGCATAGGTGTGTGTGCATAGTTGTGTGTGCATAGGTGTTTGTGCATAGGTTTGTGTGCATAGGTGTGTATGCATAGGTGTGTGTCCATAGGTGTGTGTGCATAGGTGTGTGTGCATATGTGCGTGCGTACATGTGTGTGTGCATAGGTGTGTGTGCACATGCACACGCGCAGGGAGAAGGTGCAGGCAAGAGGGACAGGCGAGGCGTATTGCAGTGTCCGTCAAGGTTCATCGCCAAGGTTCGTCGCACCGCCGCAGATGCAGGAGCAAAAGAGCCAGGTGCGGGACAAGGGCACATCACACAGCCACAGATTCGGGAGGAATGCATGGGCAGAGGAAACCAGAGCAATGGTCAGGAACAATGGTACAGACAACAGCAATAGGAGGAGGGGGGGGGGGGGGGGGGGGGGGATGACTATAGCACATGCAGACATCTCTACCTACTTTTAAGCAGGAAAGACTGCGAGCGCCAAAGAAAGAGCTCAACACGACTCTGTGAGCACAAGCCACAGCACATACAAAGCACCAAGACCAAATCTTCTCCATGAGACCACATTGGTAACATGTAGGCGCAGCTGACCCCCCCCCCCTCCACCCTACCCAAAGCTCCCTCACCCACAGCCTTCATCCCAAGCTCCACATGCGCGCATGCACCTACCCTATCGGGCTCGATGCCCTCCTTCTGCATCTCCTCGAAGAGCGCCCACGCCTGCTCCGGAGACGCCGTCAGGGTCGGACCTGACGCGGGCAGCACGGGGGACAACGACGGACCCACCGAGGCCGCCGAAGCTCCCAGGGAGGTCGAGGCTGCCGGTGAGGAGGAGGAGGAGGAGGAGGCAGAGGCAGGCGCTGCAGCAGCGGCAGCGCCGGAAGATGCGCAGCCTTTGGCGCAGGCGTCGATGGCAGCGTTGAAGGTGATGAGATTGGGCTTGCAACCCTCGCGCTTCATTCGCTCAAACAACGCCAGCGCGTCCGCCGATTGCCCGCTCCGTCCTGCATGACAAGACAGAAGGCATGGGAAAAGTGGAGGGCGGTGGGTGGGGTTGGCAGCTCACGGCGGGGTGCTGGGAGGGTATCAGTCCAAAGGGAGAGAACGGCATGTCCATGGTCCCTGGTATGACATGACAGCCAGGCCAGGACCATGCACCATGGACCGTGGACCATGGACCATAAACTTGCGTGTAAAGGCATGAGTGAGTCGAACCTCCCCAAGCTGTTGCTGATGAAGGAGAGCGTTCTCTCTCCGTCACTCACACTTGCACTGCACATCATCCCACCGCCCACCCTCTCTCCAGCCCTGCGGTCCACATGCTGTGTACGTGCACATGCACATGCACATGCGTGCATGCATGCATGTAGATCAATGCATGCCTGCACATGTGCGTTACAAAGCTAGGTGGCAAATGCCTGGACTGTACATGCGTACGCGAGCAAGGGTCCAACGGCACAACAACAACACAAACACGTGCCCGCCAGCCAATGCACAGCTGCGTGCGCCTGTCCTTGCGTCCAATGCAAGCATGCGCACGCCCCTGAAACATACACAGACACAGCACAAGGACGTGCACCAGGGCAACAGGCGCACACTCACCATATGCGCTAAGCATGGCGGAGAAGGCGTACACATTGCCACGGCCGAGGCCCTTCTCCAGCGCCGCATCAAACAGCGTGCGCGCCGCCTCCACCTGCCCATGGCGCCCAAGCACGGAGATCATCGTGCTTACAAGTTTGCCCCAATCGCGCCCCATCGCTGCACCCACACCTCCCCCCCCTCCTCCTCCTCCTCCTCCTCCTCCTCCTCCTGCGCCACTCCCGTCCACGAGCCAGTGGTAGCAAACCATGGCCTTAGCCCACTGTCCCTGGTTGCCCAATTCCCTCAGCACGTGGGAGAAGTCGTCCACCGCCCTCTGCTGCTGCATCAGGTCCGGCTTCCACCGCTCCAGCACCGACAGCAGCTGCTGCTGCTCCAGCAGCCTCTGCTGCTGCTGCTGCCGATGATGGTGACTTTGCTGCTTCTGCTGCTGCTGCTGCTGCTGCTGCTGCTGCTGCTGCTGCTGTTGAGCCCGACCGCCCTGCTGCCACAGGGGACCTGCCGGAGGGGGCCACAACTGGTGGTATGGGACAGCAGCGATCTCTGCTGCAGCAGCCTCCGCTGCCATGCTATGCTTGGCCCCGCCCCGCTGCACTGCGCTGCGGCGACCGTGGTGGAACTTGGACCCACCCACTGAAGGTGCCCTCATCGCTGGGAGAAGCTGCTGCTGCTGCTGCTGCTGCTGCAGTTGTTGCTGCTGCTGCCCTGGGCCCGGAAGTTCGAAGGCCCCAGTTCTGCTGGCATTCTTTCCACTTCCGGACTTCTTTCCTCGGACGGGCTTGGTTGCAAGGCTTGGCACTCCAAGAACAGTGGCAGTCGAAGCAGCAGCACCTGCTGCCCCCATGGCAGCTAGGCCCAAAGGCTGGGGGCTAGCGGCAGCAGCAGCGAGAATAGGTCCTGCCATCCTGTCATGCCCAGCAGGCTTTGCGCCAAGCAGTGCACCTCCTCCACTTATCTCCTGCATTTGAGGCGCCAGCTGCTGCTGCCAGTAGGCAGGCTGGTTCTGCCCTGCGCCCTTCCGCCCCTGCAGCTGCTGGTCTGGCCTCTGATGCCTCTGCTGCTGCTGCTGCTGCTGCTGTGGTTGCTGCCGCTGCTGCTGCTGCTGTTGCTGGCTCCTCTGCTGGTTGTCGCGCCGCTGCTGCCCTGGCTGAAACCGTTGCTGGTGCTGTTGCTGCTGCTGGTGCTGCTGCTGCTGCTGCTGCTGCTGCTGCTGTCGTGGAAACCGCTGCTGCGGCACGGGCATCTGGGGCTGCTGCAGTCCTGGACCCAACAGGCCCCTGCTGCTTCCCCCCATGCCGTGGCTACCACTGGCACCACCAGGTCCAAGGATCGCCCCAGCGGAGGACGCGGCCGAGGGAGTCCCATACGCGTGAGATGGGCCAACGTGGTGTGGTGGCTGCACGCTCCCGGGCTGGACCCAGTGCAGCCCCCCCCCGAATGGCGGCCAGTGTCCAGGCCCCGCCGTCGACGACGACGCTGCCGCACCGGCCCCCGGCCGTGGGACCGGCGCCGTAGTCGTCGGCACACCTGACTGCAGCAGCCGCAGACTGCCCCCCGCGGGTCCGGCCGCGGAAGACGCCGCCGTCGACGCCGCTGCCAGCAGCTCTGCCAGAGAATGCTGCCAGCTGGCAATAGTGGACGGCAGATTCAGCGTCTGCTGCCATGCCGCCAGCGCCGACAGTGGACTTTGTTCCTCACCCTCCGCGGCGTGGCGACGGTGCTGCTGCTGCTGTCGCGGAAGCAGCGGCAGCTGCTGGTGGTGGTGCTTGTGGTGCTGATTCAGGGTGTGTTGGGCGTCAAGCTGCGACAGCGTGTCGGAGAGCTTGCCAGTGATGACCTTCCATGCCGCGCCCAACCGAGAACCCTCAGCTGTCAGCTTGCTGGACAGTTTGTCCCGCAGGGCTGCCACCGGCGCTGGCAGCGGCGGGAGCTTGAGGCCATGCAGCTCATGACGTTGCTCCTGCCGCTGCTGCGGGTGGCCCTCCGTTGATGCCATTGTTGTCGGCCGCTTCGACTATCGATGATGTTGCTGCTGATCTTGACGCAGCTAGTGGACCTCCTCCTGTCCCCGCCGTCGCCGCTTGATGTTGTCCCTCCAGCTGCTGCTCCTGCCGCTCCAGATGCTGTTCCAACTGCTGCTACTGGTGTTACGCCTTTTCCTACTGCTGCTGTTGCACCTTCCTCAGCTGCTCCTCCCGCCGCTGCTGCTGGTGGTGATGCTGGTGCTGCCGCTGTTGCTCCAATCGCTGCTGCTGCTGCTCCTAAGCGACCTTCTTCAGGGCAAGAAACTATGTGGAATAGACGAGTAAGATTCGTTGCCAACGTCTCTCGGCGGGTCCCACATGTCGCAGTGCTGCGATTGCTGCGTTCAGCAGCCGCCCTCGAAGCAGCGCGGACCACGGCGGAGCGCTCTAGCACCACCCCGGGCGGCGCTGGTGCGAAGACTGAGCGTGGGCCCCATCATCGTCCACAGCCGGGAGTCGGTACAACATGCCCAGCGAGACCCCAGGCTGTTGTTTCTCACGAGGGGTCTCAGACATTCTGCCGCCAAACTTCCGATGGACAGGTAACAAAACCCGTTGCGGCAGAGGTCGGGGCGAGTGGTGCAAGCTGCCGTGAATCGTGTGTACCCGAAAATCAACTTTACTGCGTGATCCAGGTGGAGGCAATTGAAAACACATGGTTGGCTGCGTGCTTCACACTCTCCCGATTGTCTGAAGGTGAGGGGACGGTCCATTCCTGCCGGAGAGTTGTACGGTCGGATGGCCACAGGAGGCAGAAGGCGGAATTGAGATGGAAAGAGTTCATGATATAGATGAGAGCGTGTTCGTCTCGCAACGATGTTTGGTTAGCCAACGAACTACCACCGGCACCAGGTACACCTTGGGTGGATCATAATGCACTACGGTTCTTTCGGATATGTTGCTCAAGATATAAAGACCTGGTACATCCCTCAGAAGTTATAGAAGAAGAGTTGTCTTTGATCCTCATTGCTCAAGATTGCTCAATAAACACATCAAAACTTTGTAGAAACTTATTTTTTTCTTGAGGAATTTTTGCGCGGATGCTTTGATATGTATGACGATGGTTGTACATGAGGTTAGCTGCAAAACAATACCATATAACCAAATCTTTTATACTTCATGGTTGAAAGAAAACTTAAAAAATGATAAATCATCATACGTGGCTTTATGAAAACACTTCTTATCATAAAATCCTAAAAACTAATTCCCAGATTCCTTCAAGAGATCCATTCAGGTAGATTTGCATCATTTTGAATGAGAATTTTTAAATGTAATGATAAAAGAAGAAGAGTAATGTCTCGGGATTATATGGATTGAAAAAACTTATGATTAAATTATTTCTCATCATTCCGCCCACATTTCAACCATTTGTAAATTTTCACAAAATAGATCAATGGAAGGAACATGTATACTAATGAAACAAGGAATTCATCCTATCCTTATCCGCAAAAGTAATTGGAAGAACCTCCTTGCAATAAAATAACATCAACATAATCAAACCTATGGCATGAAGTAAAATAAATTTATCTTACAATTTTATCATTTCATTTCTCAATAAGTAGCTACTCTCGCCTTGCTAAACAAATTTCCTCCATTATACACACTCTCACCATAAGCAAACAAAACAGATTACCTTACCCTTCAGGTTGAAACTCCAAAACAAAATCCTTAAAACTCTACTCTTCAGCATTTCCACCTTCCCAATACAACCTACTAAGAACTCCCCATAACCCTCATGACAAACATAAAACATTCGCAAACAAGGTACGAGTCTATTCAATCTTCCTAATAGTTCACTGATAACAAAATGAAAAATTTAGCATTACTTTAACTTCTTCAAGGGCATTAATTCAATCAATTAATCATGATTTTACTCTTACATGAAGATCTGCAATATGAGAATGTTAAAACATACACGTAAAGGATTTTCCCAATCATCCCTCATTGTAAAAGACTTAAAGTGCATCCTACCAATTCTATAGGAAGGTCAAGTTATTCATCACCTTATCAATTGTAATCAAGTCACATTCACTACGTGAATGTATCTCTAATGCCTTATCTAGCATACTCACTTTCCTGCTTATGATGAGATCTTTGACTCCTAAAGTCATCTATCGAGATCCATCTATGTATTCCATGAACATAACAAAACATCATCCATTGAAATTTGAACAATTATTGATTTGAAGTCTTAAAATCAAATTTCTCAATACCTCTAAGTATATTCTTATTCATTCAACCTAAGTTTTAACTAAAACATTTGCACGCATGGGAAACATACACACAACCATGATAAACTTCACGTTGGTGAGGAGTCTTAAAATGTTACAATGGAATTCAACCATCGTATTTTTTAGCCTTTTTGCGACTTCATGCTTTACTTTCATTTTAAACCTTCTATGTTATACTAAATTTAAGTGTAAAACATTGAAGGAGTTGAAACCATAGAGGTTCTATCGTACACGGCTTTAAGAACATAAATGAAAAAGAAATTATTTTTCATCCTCTCGTACCTTCTTCACGGCTGACATTATATTCAATGATCAATTTTTGTTATACTATCCAAAAGAAAGATGTTTTCACGCTTAAAACTTGATCAAAATGCATCAATTCATGATGTATGTTATATGAAATCACACATTCATTCCATTTCTTAGCACATGCGTAACCTCAAACTCTTAAAGATTAAAGTCAATGTTCAACGCTTAAACCATATGTCATCATGGAAGGAAAACGTTTGCTTCCGTACAAGCTCAATATCTTTTATGTTACACTTCTCTAAACGTTTTGTATCATAAATTGAAACAATATGTTAACAGTTGTTTAGAACATGAATTCAGACGCACGTGCCTGGTAAACACATTAAGCTTATTCTTTTTCATGATAATGATCCTTTTTTTAGAAAAAAAACACGTAATTTAGATTGTATCTAAACTAAAATGAAATGATAGTAGATGTAGTGGCTAAAAATGAAAACAAACTCAACAAATTTTTTAACACTAGTAACTTCCCTAATGTACGACAAACCTTGGTAATGCTTGAAGCCAAACAATTAATGGTTCCTCTTCTTGATTTTATCTTTATAGTGCAAGGGCTCCACGGTATCTGAGTTTTAACAGTTTTAGAATAGCATGCATTTAAATGGTTTTGAGGGTGTTCCAAGGGTGTTGTGTGGAATTTTAAGTAAACACACTCTTTAACTAAGGCATGCATCCTTACATATGGAAGGAATGGTTAGAGGAAAGTGGATTTAACTCTATGAATGAAAGAAATGTTTTAAATTGTTTTCTTTCTATACTTTATGTCTTACAAATTTCACTGAGAAGCTATCTTCAAGCACATTGTTTTCATTTTCTCCTCTACCTCACTATGGAAACAATACTTATGACATAATTGTCACATTCTTCTGAGTTTTAAGTGAAATGAAAGTGTTTTTAAGGGGGTAAATTGTTTAAGAAACCTTCCTCATATCTTTTTGTTAAAATTCACTTTTGTTTTCCTTGCATTACGTAGCACATTTTCACAACAATTCACTATCCATGGTACTAAGTTTAAGTCAACCACCATCATCAACAATATTATGTTCAGGGTGTATTGGTAGTAAACTTGTTACACGGTCATGATTTGTCCCCTTCTTCAATTAACAAGTGGCATGTCCAACATTTTTTTGTTGAATGAGGAGTTAAATTCTCTTCTTATGCTATGTGGATTCAATTATATAGCCATGCTCTCTCCCTCTCTCCCACTCCCTCTCTCTCTCTCTCTCTCTCTCTCTCTCTCTCTCTCTCTCTCTCTCTCTCTTTCTCTCTTTCTCTCTCTCTCTCTCTATATAATTCTCTTTCTTTCTCTTTTTTCTTACTCTCTTTCTCTCTCCTATCGCTCACTCTATCGCTCTCTCTCTCGCTCTCTCTCTCTCTCTCTCTCTCTCTCTCTCTCTCTCTCTCTCTCTCTCTCTCTCTCTCTCTCTCTCTCTCTCTCTCTCTCCCTCCCCTTTGTTCTCTCTCTCCTCGGAATTGTTTCTTTACACATGATTGGAGATAAATAAGTTTCACACCAAATACATGAGTGTACGTGAGATTTTTTGGTCTTCATAGGAGAAAATGTTTTTTTTCATTTCAACCATGATATTCATATGTAAATATTTTTTATCTCCATAAATGGAATGAAATTTGTTTGAGTTAACCATAATGGATTAAGTTAATGTTTTTTCTAGTTTCTCGACAACAATAGGCAACATGCATGATGCTTTGTAGTGTCAAAAGAATAGAATTTCCATGATGCATAGTTTCTTCATCGTATTGTTGCTCATGGAATTCTATGGAAAACCAGTTCATTCATTCGGTTTCAAAACAATCTTTGTCCTTTTTTCCAGGAGCTTTATAATTATTTTTCATGAAAATTGAGATGCATTTTCTTGTATGGATGACTAGATGAGGTACGCACCATTTCTAGTTTTCAAGTTGGCTTACCCAAATCTATTCATTTACGAAGAGTGTACCCAAAGATCTTTATCATTACCATGCAATTTCTAGCATTGGACAAAAATAATGATGGCATAATGGAATTTTGTTTTTTAGGAGTGGTTTAACACAATGTGAAAACCATATAACATTGTAGACGTATAAAAAGTAGGGTATGTCTTGTGTTGGGTGAAACACAATCATATTACGTGACATAGAAAACAAGTATGTATCATTGCATCATTACATAATAGAAACACAATTAGTATGTTTAATATTATGGTTGAATTATGTGAAAATTTCATTTCAACGAAGTTAATTCATGTTTAAGTGTATTTGAAATCTATGAAACTTTTCTAAAGACCCCAACCTATGCATTGTTTCACAGATATGGCGTTTGGATTCCTTAGTGAACTTTACATAGTTTAAAGCATGAAAATGAGTAATGAAACTATGCATGGTACACCCTTTTATGAGGAGCATTATGGTTCTACGTTGTTGTTTCTTTCCACGGTTTGGGCACTTCGTGAGCAGACCTATTGCTAATGGGTATCGAAATCGTTTTTTTAATTAAGATAAGTATGTTGTGTCCAATATTCCATATGCGGGTATGCTCCTATAGTGTGCATTGTGTGGGTATCAAAGCAATAAATGCCTTCATGTATTAATCTATATTGTCTTCACGTGGACATTATTTTGAGAAATCTATATTCTAAATTCTAGGTTTCAAGGATCATACACTTAACTCGATTACATCATTTTCCTTTAGTAGTTGAGATATCAATTCACTCATTTAAATTATTATTCAAGGGTTATGTTCATGACACATTTGGTGTGTTTTAAGACATGCACAAGAAAAACATTTCTTATCTTTGAGGTATTCGTTTTTTTAATGGTTCGTCACTGATCATGAAAATGTTTCCTAAGAAATGGATTTACTTCATGCATGTGTCTACCTATTTCAGTTTTTGAATTTGTTGTTATTTCATTCATGAGATGTGTTATTCTTCCTTTTTGGTGCATTATTGGGTGTGGTATAGTGCAAACGTTTGCATCTTCATGAGAGTTAATTTGGCTGATATTATGAAGTTTTGGGGGTGCTTCTTTTGAACAATCTTTTCATGGAACTGTTTTCACCCCATTTAATCGAGGACCCCGTAAGTGATGAAGATACCTGCTGTCAACTGATTTAAGGGAATTGACAAAAATCGAGTGGTAGATTGCTTCCGGCAAGGTACTGGGGAGCGCTAGTTCTACGTCAAGTCTAAGAGAAAGTCATTTGCATCAAACTTTGTTTGTTGGAAGATCCTGCACCTGTCGTATTGGTTCCTTAAGCTTATTCTTCACCTTCTTGGTGGTAAATCGAGAACGGACGATGATTCGATGAGATGTTCGCATGACCCTGACGGATTCATCGTTGAGGATGGAACGTATGTGTGGCCGTTTCTCGCACGAGGACCGAGTTTCGGGCTCACAAGAAGGCCAATAAAATTTAGACAAGGCAAACCATCTCCGCTCCAAGCTTTCCAAACTGAGTTGGTCGAACGAATGAGGATGATTACGCGTCGCAAACAGCAGAAGTCAACATTTTGTGAACTCTGTAATGAAATGAAGTACCTCAGACCACAAAAGACACGTGTAACACAGGAGGTCGAGCGTCAGCTGATTCGTAGTCATGCGAACTCGATGACGAAATTGCCAAGTGACGTGCTCCTCAAGCGACAGATCCAAGGGCAAAACACAAACTGTACTCCTTCAGAATCCTCATTCCTCAAACTGCCTTTGAGAAGAGCGATTCATTTTGTTTGTGGAACACAATGACACAGAGCAAAACGTGGAAGGTTCACAGGGATAAGGTTTTGCGTAATGCGGATGCTGAAACTAAGCTTCGAGAGGCTTTGGCGAGCTCGAGACATTTTGTGTTCTAAAACTGAATGACCGTCCTCCTCGTCCTCCTCATCCGAGTGGTCCTTTTCTTCCTTTTCTTTCTTTCTTTCTTTGCCGAGTCGTTATGGGTCCCCACGCCTTTCGAAGCTGCGCTGATGTTTCTTTGTAAATTTATGATTTTTTATTGTTCTTAATTTTTTATGTATATTGATAGAAACAATGGTGGAAACTTCGTGACCGTACTTGTCGTCCGGATGGTCGTTTGGATTTGATTTCCACTACTTGCTTCACGTGTTTGTGCCAAGCTTGACGCAACCTCATGGTGTCATTTGCAGAACATTGTCCATTGACTGCTGCAACCAGGTAATGATTGCAACAGTCCTTCTTGACCATAAAGTTTTAGGTTTTGTTCTAAATGTTCGTTGTGTTGCATTCCTCCCCCTTTTAGCGACGAACCGTCCTCGATTCGTTTCTATTTTGTGAAAAGGTACACGATCATCTATCATTGATGATAAAAGCGTCACTCCGTGGAGAGGATAACATCATGATTCAACACATTTCATAATTCAAAATTTGTTCAGCTTTCAAAGAAGAAACAATGGCCACGATTCCTCCCCCTTTACATGAAGCGACCTCGCGACAGGTGCTCAGGCGTCCTTGTAGCTAGAAAACCTAGGCAGCAAGTTGGGGCAGCAACGTTGTTGATGCAGCATGCAGGCTTCCACGCTCGTTGCTCAAGTCTGTTGCCCCCTCAGTCTGCTGCTCTAGAGTCTAAGTCTGGAAGCTCTGGGTTTGTTACTCATAAATGCGTGCGCCAGTGATTGCGCCAGAAAGCAGCTGAAAACTGAAAGTGACTGATTGGGAATGAAGAATGAGCAACAGTGGGAGACCCCTCCAAGTTCTAGCTCCCCCCCCCCCC
>SZWC01002462.1:154836-197965 GCA_023375785.1 Penium margaritaceum | reverse complement strand
GTCTGGAAGCTCTGGGTTTGTTACTCATAAATGCGTGCGCCAGTGATTGCGCCAGAAAGCAGCTGAAAACTGAAAGTGACTGATTGGGAATGAAGAATGAGCAACAGTGGGAGACCCCTCCAAGTTCTAGCTCCCCCCCCCCCCACTAGTGTAGAACTTATTACTTAGCTAACCAGCCAATCAGGAAATAGTCCTAGACCTATTTTCTGACAGGCAGGGTTTTCTCGGTGAGCCCTGCCAGACGCCCGACAGCCCAAAACCCGGGCATTGTCCGTTTTGCCTGAAATTAGACCATACCATAATACCGATGCAGCGAACACAGTCGTGTAGTCAGAATCAGCTAGAAAAACAGCAGCAAGGAGTTATGGCTGCCCGAACCCATGTAGTGCCTACGATTGTCAACGATGCCAAACAAGGCCATATAGCAAGAGACCTGGACCCTAGGCATCGCATGATGCTGCAGACGCAATGCCACAACCAGACACAATGCTAGATGCATGCAAACAACATCTGTAGTGGCAGTGACCGCTGGCGGCCTGGTCGCCGAGGAGGCCTGCTGATGGAGCTGAGCGCATCGCCAGAGGGAGGAGGCTCGAGAGAAAGATGAGTGGGCCTCAACGCGCCTTGGCTCCACCGAGCGACACTCCAACGGCGTCAAGTCTCGCCGTCAGGTTGAAGAGCGCCCGGCTAGTGGAGAACCGGCCAACAGGAGCAAAGATCTGGTCGTAGTCGACCCCAGGAATATGGGCAAACCCCTTGGCTGTAAGGCGGGCCTTGTACATGTCCACGGACCCGTCGGGCTTCCACATACGCGAAAAGACCCACTTGGCGCCGATGGTCTTCCGACCTGGAGGAAGGTCGACGAGGTCGTACACATGGTGCTGTCAGATAGCGGCGAGCTCATCAGCGCAGGCAGCATCCCAGTGTGCGGCTTTAGGAGAGGCTTGTGCCTCGAGTAGGGTGGCTAGGTCCTCCAAGCATGCTGTGGAGCGGACTGAGAGAGCGTGTGGATCTCGAGCCCCAGGTGGGATGTGCGCAAGTACAGCCACGACAGCGTGCCGATGCTCATGATGAAGCATGGCGTAGCCCAGTACGGAGCCCGGGTGAAGGTCTGCAATGATGGCCGAGTTGGTCAAGCCAAGGGCCTTGGTGCTAGGGTCCCCACTCAAGACCGTGGGAGTGGAGGACACACGTGGGGCCAGGGGGGTCGAGGCGCCACGGAGCGCGGTGCGACGGTGCTGATATCGGCTGGACTGGCGAAGCCATCGGAGTGGTGGAGCTGCTGGATGAGGCCGAAGTGTCAAAGTCAGCGACAGCTACGGCGGTAGAGGCGAGACGGCGCTCCCGCTGGCGACGCATGGTGGCGATGATGCGCACTTCGTCCGTTGGTAGAGGGCACGTGTACCACCCGTGCCCGGGCTGGCCACAGCTGTGGCAGACTAAGCCTCCACTGCTGGACCATGTCGACGGTCGTTGCTATTGCTGTTGCTGACCCTTGCCTTTCTTATTTCGACACCTCTTCTTCCCTGACGACGATGAGGTAGCTGTGACAGGGGAAGGCAACGGCCTCGGAGGCGTCGGCATGGGAGGCGAGAGCCTGTGTGCGCTGGAGGCAAAACTCTAGAGGAGCTTCCTCAATCCGGAGGAAGAGCTCGTATGCCTAGGGCATGAGGGTGCCCTAGGCCGCCATGGTAGAGAGGACGTCATGAGAGTAGTGGACAAAGACGTCTGCGTACTCGTCAGTGGCACCGTGCTTGATGGTGAGGAGCACGGCCAGAGGAGGAGGGGCAGAGGTCCCGATGCGATGAAGGATGTCCTCCGCCCGCTGCCAGTAGGAGGTGATCGTCTCGGTCTCCCCCATGTGGAGGGAGTTGAACTCCTGTAGCAGGTGGCTGGTCTTAGCTTTGCTTGACAAGTGATGGGGATGAGTAATGACGTGCCACGCAACTGCAGGGTCTGGGGTGGCGCCAACGGTGAAGTCGCTTAAGAAGGGCTCGAAGGCGAGGCGAGAAGCCGGAGGGGCGACAGGAACTAGAGCGTGGACTGCACGACCAGCGTCATGTAACTGGTCGGACAGGGTGGCATCATACGGCAGGGTGTAGTATGCCCACAGGCCCTCACCCTACGTCCAATTCCGGAAGCTGAGCTCCCAGCTCCGATATTGCTCGCCGACCTGAAGCGGCAGCGGCAGCGTCTCAAAGTCCTTTTGCGTGCGGCTGGCACCCTGAGTGGGGCCAAGGACGGAGGTCACTGTCTGCCATTGGCGCTGAGTCTATTGCTTTTCCAGGTAGTGCGTGGCAGCAAACACAGCATGGCTAGGGAGCCCTGGAGGGATAAAGGATGGCGTTGCACTGGCGGCAGTCTAAGAAGCCAATGGCTGTAGTGCCGCAAGCTGCTGCGTCATGGCGACGAGCTATTGCTGGACAGTTGCGAGGGGATCAGGGTCATCGCCAACGATGCCAGAGGGCTGCTGCCGTTGCTGCTGCTATTGCTGTTGCTTCTGCTGGTGCTACTGCTGCTGCTGCTGCTCCTGCTACTCGTACTGGTCCTACTGCTCCTGTTGCTCCTGTTACTGCTACTGCTACTGCTGCTTGTGCTGCTGCTATTGCTCCTGCTGTTGTTGTTGCTGCTGCCGCTACTGCTGCTGCTGCTGCTACAGCCGTTACAAGAAAGGGGGGTTGGGGGTCCACCCAACAGAGGAGGACCCCTCCCTAGTGGAGCTACCAACCATGGTTTGATACCCCTTTGTTTTGGTTTTTTTGGTGTGTTGCTGATGTCAGTAGTGACGGCAGCTAAGGGCGGTGGACATCCGGCCCACCCTTAGGCTTTATTCCCTCTTCCCTTGTCCCCTTTTTTTTGTCAGTTGATGATGTCAGCAGTGACATCAGTAGCAAGATGTTGATGTCAGCAGTGGCAATTGTTGGGGCCGCTACTACAGCTGCTGTTGCTGTTGTTGCTACTGCTGCAGCTGCTGCTACTACTGCTGTTGCTGTTGCAGCTGCTATTGGTGCTATTGCTACCACTGCTGCTATTGTTGTTTATGTTGCAGCTACTGTTGCTGCTGCTGCTGCTACTACTGCGGCTGCTACTACTACTATGGCTGCTGTTGCAGCAGCAACAACTACTGGTGCGGGCTGTTGCGGTTGCTGTGGCTATTGTATCAGCAAAGAAAGCTGCTGTAGCTGCGGCAATGAAGCTCATGGGGTGGGGGATGTCTTTGTCTTGCGTTTTTTTTTCCTTCTCTCGTCTGTCACAGCGGGCGTCCACTGTTGGATGGGAGCTGTGGGCTGCTGCTCACTGGTAGCCAGCTGCTACTCGTTGGTAGCGAGCTGCTGCTCACTGGTAGTAGTGGGCTGCTGCTCGCTGCTCGCTCGCTACGGGCTGCGAGGAGCAGCAGCCGCTGTTGGCTGCTGCGGGCAGCTGCTCGCTGTTGCTGCTGCTTCAACTGGCTGCTGCTGCGGCTTGCTGCTACGGCTGCTGTAGCCTACTATTGCTGTTGCACGTTGCTACAGCTGCTACTTGCTGCCCCTGCTGCTCGCTGTTGCTGCAAGATGCTGTTGCGGGCTGCTGCTGTGGGCTGCTATTGCGGGCGGCTGCTGCTACACGCTGCTGTTGCGGGCTGTTGTTGCTGTGGGCTGCTACGAGCTGCTGCTTGTGCCTGCTGCTGCTGCTGCTACACGTAGCTGCTTTTGGCTGCTGCTGCCACTGCTCACTGATGTTGCCTGCGGCTGCCGCTATTGCAGACTGCTGCTATTGCGAGCTGGTGCAAGTCATTGCACCTGGGTGACGTTGCAGCGTGCGTCGTCGCCCGTAGGTGTCGGACACGGCCTGCCGCTCACCTCCTTGCGTCACGCATGCGGGTCAGCGCTGCCGAAAAATTTCGGCAGCATTTCCCTTGGCCCAGTGGCTGTGGGAAAAAGTATGACGTCGCCACCAGGCGGGTCAATGCTGCCAGAAAAAATCCGTCAGCATTTCCCCTGCACTGGCGCGTATGGGGGTCCGCCGGCGTTGTCTGGCACCTGTACGACAGTCCTATGCTGCTATTGCTATGCTCTGGCTCTGATAGCAAGCTAGAAAACCTAGGCAACAGGTTAGGGCAGCAACATTGTTGATGCAGCATGCGGGCTTCCAGGCTCGTTGCTTAAGTCTGCTGCCCCCATAGTCTTCTGCTCTAGAGTCTAAGTCTGGAAGCTCTGGGTTTTTACACAGAAACGCGCATGCCAGTGTTAGCACTAGAAAGCAGGTGAAAACTGAAATGACTCATAAGGAATGAAGAATGAGCAACAATGAGAGACCCCTCCAAGTTCTAGCTCCCCCCCACTAGTGTAGAACTTGTTACTCAGCTAACCAGCCCTGCCAGACGCCAGACACCCCAAAACCAGGGCGTCGTCCGTTTTGCCTGAAAACTGGACCATACCATAATACCAACGCCGCGAACACAATCGTGCGGTCAGAATCAACTAGAAAAACAGCAGCAAGGAGTTATGGCTGCTCGAACCTAGGCAGTGCCTACGATAGTCAACGATGCCAAACAAGGCCATACAGTAGGAGACCTGGACCCTAGGCACTGCATGATGCTGCAGACGCAATGCCACAACCAGACATAGCGCTAGGTGCATGCAGACAACATCTGTAGTGGCAGTGACTGCCGGCGGCCCGACTGCCAAGGAGGCGTGTTGATGGAGTTGAGCGCATCCCCAGAGGGAGGAGGCTCCAGCGAAAGGTGAGTGGGCCTCAGCGTGCGTCGGCTCCACCGAGCGACACTCCAACGGCGTCAAGTCTGGCCGTCACTCATCTGCACGCCGATGTACACAAGTCGGGAGACACAACAAAGTACAATGAGAGATGGACGAAAACCAACACACATGACAGGAAATCGAGAGTAAGCCAAAGATCAGCCCAAGGGCCAGTGCTGTTATCCTCTCAAGGGGACTCGTGCCGGGGTGGTACCCCCGAGGGTACGCTTGTTCGGACGGGCAGCCAATTCCCCCAAGTTTTCCGCAATCGCCGTAGTTGGCAATCGCGACTCTGGCTCCCAAGTGTTGTGGTCAGATTCAAAAACGGCTTGGTGGATGAGGTACTCGTTAAGTACTCGTGCCTCCAAATTACGCTCACGGTGTTTTGAGGATGCTGTGCACCTCACACTCGCCTTCCGCGACGAGGACAGCAAGAGGGGGTGGCTGAACAGACCCCTCTGTTGTGTAGGGTGCAAGGGGAATCACGTGAAAGGTATCATGGATGTGCATGGCTAGTGGGAGAGCCAATCGATAGGCCACATTTCCCAACAGTTGTGTAATCGTGAAGGGTCCCAACCATTTTGGCAAAATCTTTCGTGCACTCAGTGTTTTGAACCGCACATTTTGTATGCTTGAAAGCACACGATATCTGATGGAAAACGTCAAATCACGACGTCTCTGGTTAGCATAGGCCTTATGGCGTTGTCGAATCGCATAGAGACATCGTGCCAGAGGGCATCCATGCCCTCAACAAAGGCCTCGGCGGAGGGCACCTGATCATCGTCTTCCCTATAATTCACCATTGAAACAAGCACCACCAGATGCCGACAACGATTGAAGAAGAATGGGGTAAAACCAGTCGATTCGTTGACCCGTTGTTCACAGCAAACTCGGCTGGGGCCAAATAGTCGTCCGAGTCCTCCATTGTTGGGTCGATGTACATGCGGAGCATCTGCTTGAGTGTGCAGTTCATGCACTCTATTTCTCCATCCGTTTGGGGATGAAATGCCTAGGACACGTTTTGTCGTGTTCTTAACGGTTCCTATAATGCAAGCCAAAACTGGCTAGCAAAGCGTGGATTACGGTCGGAGATGATGCGGATGGGTACGTCGTGGTACTTGATGATGCCTTCATAGAAAAGCCATGCAGTCTCCTCCGCTGTGACACGAGTTGTGTGCGTGAAGTGGGCCATTCCTGTTGCCCTGTCCACAACAACCACGATGGCATCGTGGCCTTTCTTGGTCTCCGGGGGTCCAATGATGAAATCCATGGCCACCGACTCCCATGGGTTGTCAGGAAGCTACAGAGGTCGGAGGAGCCCTATAGGTGTCTTGTTACGAAAGCACAGATCACACATCATGCAGCACTTCCTGATATCACTGCTCTACCCTGGCCACTAGTAGTGCCGGGCGAGAGCATATCCTGTCTTCTTCGATCTGATGTGACCTGAGGGAGGTGGACTATGAAACTCGAACATGATCTGTTGTCGTAAGTTGTTGACATCAGGTACCACCACCTGCTCGCCATGCCAGTTCAACCCGGCAGCCTCCAGGATGCCATGGCGTTCAATGTTCTTTGGCTCAATGAAGCAGGGGTCCATAGTGTAGCCCATCTGAATGCGATTCTTGAAAGGGTTCACACTGACCAATGGTCATGGGGGTGGGCGGAATGGGTTTGTGTGTAATGTTGTCTCCGTCGTAATGGGGGCAAAGTGGCGGTTTGTTATCTCATGATTTCTCAGCATGAGGCTCATGTGTGTTGAGTTTCAACTCAATGGGTCTACCACATTAGCCCGCCCTGGTTTGTACTGCCAGGTGAATGTGAAGCGACTCAAGTTTTCGCTCCACCGCCTCTGTCATCGTGAAAGGTGCGGTTGCGTCCGGAAGTACGTGAGAGGGTTGTGGTTTGTGACCACCGTGATTTGTCCCTCCGCACCTTCAAGATAACAGTGCCATTCTTTGAAATCATGCACGACTGCTAGCAGTTCCTGCTCCCCGGTGGTGTACCTGGTCTCTGCATCTAAGAGCTTTTGGCTCTCGCAGGCAACAGGGTGGCCATCTTGCATGAGCACGGCTCCCAACCCTATGACCGATGAATCACATCGTACCTCCCACGGCTTCTTTGGATCTGGGAGTGCAAGTATCGGTGTCGAGATCAGCATCGCCTTCACAGCCTCAAAAGCCTCAGTGCATTTTGCTGACCAAACCCATGTGCTCGACTTTCGGGTCAGGGCGGTGAGAGGGGTCACCAATGTGGAGTAACCTCTCATAAACTGCCAAAAGTAATTTGCGAGTCCAAGGGAAGAGCAGAACTGACCAACGTTGAGGCCATTCTTTCACGACCTGCACCCTGCGAGGGTCTGCCCGGATCAGCTCGCCACTAATGACGTAGCCAAGGTACTCCAACTCTGGCTACGCGAACTTGCACTTCTCTTGGCAAAAAAACGGTTCTTGCGAATAATCTCAAGCACCATTCTAAGGTGTCGCTTGTGTTCTTTGTGGTTCTTGGAGAATATGAGGATGTCATTAAGATACACCAGGACCAACTTGTGGAGGTGTTCCCAAAAGATGTTGTTCATCAATGATTGGACTGTTCCAGGTGCATTTGTCAGTCAAAACCAGAGGACCCAAAACTGACAGTGTTTGAGATGAGTTCTGAATGTCGTTCTAGGTACATCCTCCTCCGTGATCCAGGTTTGATGGTATCCCTGCGATACATCCAGAGACGTGAAGAATTTTGCTCCGTGAAGCTGGTCAAAGAGGTCCTCGATGCACGGGAGCGGGTACCGGTTTTTGACAGTGAGTTTGTTCAATGCCCTATAGTCCACGCACATCCTGAGGCCTCCATCTTTCTTTTTCACAAACAGGATTGGCGCTCCGTAGGGTGAAGAGCTTGGCTCAATCCAACCCTTCCGAAGGTACTCCTTCATTTGGGCTTCTGCTTCTTGCCGTTTTGCTGGGCTCAAGCGATACACAGACCGTAAGAGAGGCATAGCCTCAGACTCCAACGAAATGGTATGTCCGACCATTCGTCAAGGTGGTAGCCCATCCTGCGGTGCCTCGAAAACATCCGAGAATTGTGAGAGTATGCTTGCGAACCCTTGGGGTACCTCACCCTCTGTATCGTTGTCCATTTTCTTCGAGGTTGCAAGAAAACAGCGACACCCTTCTCAAAGTCGCTGTTTTACTTGGAGCGCCGAGAGGCTTCCTTGAGCCTTCGTTCTTTGTTGTTGAATTTGTGTGATTGGAGACATGGTGACCATTCTCCTTCCACTGCTTATCACTTGTGTATTTGAGTCAAAGCACATAAGTGCCTTGCAGTGGACAAGCCACGGGTCTCTGAGAACAACGTCAAACGGATCCATGAGATCAAGCACGATGAGGCGGACACCGGTCGTGAAGCCGGGCAGTGTCAACCGTGTCACACACTCACCAAGGACTGGAAACTCTCTGTCAACACCGACGACCACTGTACCGGTGCGAGGCGTGTACTTGAATTGCCATGTGCGTGCAAATGCACTGCTCACAAATGAGTCATCCGTCCCAGGCTCTACCAAGATGCGTGCAGGGGGCGCCTGCCAATTCACCATTGAATAGCATGGTCATCGATGCTTTGGAATTCCATATGAAAAGGCTCACTGGAGGCTTGCCCCCTAGGTGGTAGATTCGATAAGCATGAGTGATTCTTTGTAGTTCAACCATGTCATCAATCTCTTCTCACATGCGATGTCCTCTGGTGAACAAAGTTAGCAGTTTCCATCCTTTAAATGCAGTCTTGTTCATTTCTGGACCCATATGCACAACCACCGTTGTTGACGTCAGAGAGGCCTTCTCATGAGCTTTGTGTGCAACTTCTCTCATATCTGACCAACTTTCTTTAGTGGCTACGACCAGGCTCGTGTGATTTTCAAGGTTTTTATTGGTCACGTATGAGAGTGGGCTAAGCGATCATGGTAGAGGGACTCACGATTCATGAAAGGTACATAAATGGTTGAGAATTGCTGTGTCGAGAAGAATTCAAAGATTTTGATATCAGAGTCACAAAACATGAACATCCTGTCCTCATCTTTCCAATGATTCATCGCAACCCCAGATAGCAGCCCACCGGTAGTTACTAGGGATCGTGAAAATCCTGCTAACGACCATGGCCACCACTGTGGAAGCGGTTTGGCCCTCCGCCTTGGCGCGCGCCATGACCGTGCTGTTGGCTTTGCTGCTGTCCCTGGTGCTAGTGTTGGTCACGCTGAGGACAGTCGCGCCAAATGTGCCCAGCCTGGTGGCAGCGTCTTCACGTGATAGAAGAGTGGAATTTGTTCTCCCCACCATGTCGGCGGAACTTCTTGGAGGTCTCAGACGTTGCCTCCCTTACCCGCTTTGGTTTAGTGCCAGTTGGCGCTCACGGCACCTTACGCGCCGGCTTGCTTTCATGTGCGTCGCGATCCGACAGGCTAGAGTTATGCTTGTACATCATGCACACGCGTGCTACCAATGTGTGAAGGGAATTCCACTCATTGCCATTATCGTGAAGATAGAAGAATCACAGTTGAGGGCTGGCCAATCTAAAAGAGGTCAATCTTGGCCTGCTTTGTCAGGTGGCGACCGTGGACCTTCTTTGCAGTCTTAGAAAATGCCTCGGCATACTGCTCCATCAACATGCTCCCGTGCACGAGGCTTTGAAGCTCCTTCTTTGCCTTGTGCGAATCAGCAGGCTTGGAGTACAGCTCACGTAGTAGTTTGCAATACTCCGCCCAGGTGGGGTTCGAGTGTTGCTCCTTCTGCTTGCAGAGCTTTGTCAGCTTCTCAAACGGTTTTGGCTTCGAGGAAAGCATTCCCTGTGCACCCCACTCCTCTTCTGTAATCCAAGCAAGGTGAGGTACCTCTGAAGAATCATTAGGAACGTGTTGATGTCACACATGCCATCATAGCGGCCGGCCAGCTCAAGAACCACATGACTGCCTGTCTCGCCTTCCTTCTAGGCCCGAGATGGAGCTACATGAGCCCGTGGTTCACACGCGTTCTCTTCTAGGCGAGGAGCAGGGTTGACGTTAGGAGCTTGATGCGCATCATGAATATTTGCACGCTCAATTTTAGTGTCTTTGCGCTCACGACGCTCTAAAATCTATCCCAATTGCACCTCGGCTGCATGGCGTGCCGCACCGACTGTTGCGTTGAGCACAGCACGCTGTGCTCAATGCAGCAGTCAGGATTCCTTGGTGCAAAGTTCCTTGAGCTCCTGCTCCACTACCCGTGCGCGATGGTCCGCAGCCGTGACCTTGTGCATCAACTTCCCGTTCTCCTCGTACAGCTTCTCGTTCATCTGTTGTACCGTGAACAATCTTTCACAAAGTGTGATGCACACCATGTCACCGTTGTATACAGGCGCACCTATGACGGTCACAGATAGCGTGAAATCCTCAAGAGGGAGGCAGGCGCGGAGGTGGTTGAGTTGTTCGTCGACGTTCAGGCAACGCGCTGCGCTGTCGAGCGCACACTGCGTTGTCGCCAAACTCGGCCAGCTTGCAGGTCGGGCTCGCTCCCCTCGTTGTCCACGCGGTCGGATGCACGTTCCACTTGGTTTGCGCCTGCTTCTGGTTCCTTCGAAATGGAATTTCCCGCCTCACTCCCCTTGCTGGCTGTGTCATGTGCGTTTGGTTCATCGTCAGCTTTTCAATCCGCATCAATGACCACGCGATCCACTAGCTCATCGGACGACTCATCTCCATGCTCATCTCCTTTGGCAACCCTGTCAGGGTTATCACCATCAGGGATGTTCCCCTTGGTGGCCTTCAACCCCTCGTCGTTTGCACGAGTGATCGAGGCGGGCGTGGCCTTGTTAGCAAAGCCGAGCTCGAAGGCAAGATACCAATTTTTTCCATCGCCTTGCCGAGAGGCTGCGACGGGGATCTCGCGCTACTGTCCATGCGAGGGAGATGTTGGTGCTCCACCCATTGGCGACGTCGGAAGTGCACCTCCCCCTCTAGCCATCGCCTCCCAACGTGATTTCACGAGGTGGGCGCAGGGCGCTAATGTCCCGGGACGCTCCTTGGATCCAAAGGGCATGCGTTCATTGGAGCGGCGGGGGCTGGTGCTCGGAGCACGCCCCATGATTGCGAAGAGTCCGGTCCCAAGGCCGGCCATCCTTGTGGCAAGGTCTTGCTTTGGCTCTCTCACTCTCCAACCTCCTCCTCCAACCCCCTCTCCCCTCTTCCTTTTGTTTTTCTCTTCTTTTTTTTTTTACTGGGTGGAGGACACACTGTTGGACTATGTGCGCCTTGCTTCAAACCCATGGTGGACCGAGGTGGCTCCAAGCCAAACTTACTTCACACCCATTTTCCTTGGGAAAAAGAGGAGAGGACAGGCAATGTTTATCAGCACTAGCTGTCTTATTCAAGTCATAGACTGGTTGGTGGGAGAAAGAATTGCAAACTATAGTGGAAATTTCAAGGTAGAAACCACTTTTTGGAAAACAGCCACAGAATGACTGTACAACGGTGAAATGAAGTGGAATGACCTAGTAGTAGTCAATTTTACGGATTAAAAAAAAGCACAGAAAACAGAGGACCGGAGGCCAAGTTATGGCCCCCCTTACTCCTTTTTGCTTGGAGAATATGGGACTGACGGGTCCTTTGTTCTTCCCGGACTGGGCGCCCGCCAAAAAAAATGCTGAAGGCTCCTGGCTCGGTCCTTGTGCATCCCTTTTTGCTGTAGCAAGAGGGTGATGTGGCAGCTTGCTGGTCTAGTAGGCCTTTGTGAGAGTAGCATAGTACAGAAGTAGGTTGGGTTGGTGGAGGTGGTGCTCGACGTTGATGTGCTTCGTGTATGCATGGAACACACCGGAATTTCCTATGATGGCTTTTGAGCTCTCATTATAGCACGCTTTGTTCACGGCCTCAGCCCACAGGCTCCGTGGAAGTTTAGCATCCACAAGCATCGTCCGCGACAGTTTGAGTAGCATCTGATTCACACGGTCTGCTATGTCATTAGACTGTGGCATGCACGGAGTGGTCGGCTACCACTCAATCCCCTGCTCCTTCAAGCACCCTCTACTTCCCACATACTCACCGCCATTGTCGCTGCGGACCGTTGTGACCTTGCGGCCAGTCTGCCTCTCCACCGCTGCAACATACGTCTGGAGCCGTTCCAGCACCTCCCTTTTCCGCTTCAGGAAGTAGACAGAGTTTTCTGCTGCAATCGTTGATGAAGGTGACGAAGTACCCCACATCCCTCGTGGATGGCGTCTTGATCAGTCTGCACACATCATTGTGCACAACCTTGAGCAGGTTCTGTGCCCACCACTGTCTCTCTTTAAATGGCTTGTGCTTTGCCTTGCTTATGATGCAAGGATCGCACTTGTGCTCTGCGAAATCTGCTGCTGCATCTATTGCAACGGTGATGTTGAGGCTGCGAACAATGTTACGCTTGGCCATATCCTGTACGACTGAGGGTGACGAGTGCCCCAACCGTTGATGTCGTAGGTGCAGGTCTGCTCCCCCGCCTTTTGCGAGGTTGACGACGTGTGCTGGCGAGTCTGTTGTGTCTGCTGCCTAGGAGATGACCTTTTTCTCAATGATGTAGAGGCCTCCCTCACGCTTTGGTTCGAGCACGACCTCGCCGCCGCCATCCATCCTCACGACTGCACCTTTTCTACGGAAGAGCACTTCATACCCCTTGTCTGACAGGCGGCTCACACTCAAGATTTCAGCCATGCTGAGGACATGTTGTACATTTTGGATAATACGCTGCACCTTTTCACCACTAACCACCATCTCCACGTCCATGTCACATTGGCCGGCCGCAGGATTGTCCTTGTCATTGGCGACCACAATGGACTTAGCACACTTGGTGTAGTTGATGACTCCCACCTTCTTGACTTGGGTATGCTCCTCCGCACCCGAGTCAAGGCACCACCGGTTGGGCATCCTTTAGGTCATGGTTCTTTGTGCCATTGAGAAGCGCCTTCTTGCCTTCGACGGCTTTGCCGCTAATGTTAATGTTGGAATTCAGCTCCTTTTGCTACTTATTTTCAATACACCTTTTCATCCACGTCTTTTCGTGGTCCAGTTCATTGGTGGGGCAGGGGGGTGGGGCGTGGCAGGGGGAAGGGGGGGCGTGTGATGAGGTTTGGATTGATCTGCCAATGCCTCAGTTTAGGCTGACGAGCGAGGCCTGGAAAGGAGGAACCTTCCTGTTTGCACGGTGATGCTTCACGCATTGGCAATGAAGTCCTGTACCCATGTTGCCTGTTACATACCAAATGTACATGAGTCCCTAACCTTCCCAAGTGAGAATTTCTATGATTACACAACTAGCCCACTGCGCAGTGAGACTCCAGATTTCATTCTGGCAGTCGAGGACAATTTGGCCAAATGCCCTTGCCCTCCAACGATCCTCCTTGCACTTTCTTACCATTTTGACCACTTTGGAGAATCATCGACAGAAGTGTTACGACCTTCCGGTTGACTTCCGGATGCATCAAGAAATATTCTGATTCATAGAGATGCATCTCATATCTTTTCCTTCAATCTTTGAAGTCCCCGATCCCTTGACAGAGCTTCTCGATCTGACCACTCACGATGAAAATCCACACGCTTCACTTGACAATCAACTCGATGACCCTGACTACGTCTTATTTGTTACTCGACACTTGTATATTTGTGTTCGATTGTTTTGACACTTATACACTTACCGCGCTAGATGTAAATCGCTCTAGTGTCCCAAAATCTTAAACCGTGTTCACCGTGCCTAACAACTTCTACCAGTTCACCATCTATGCTCCGTTTGGCATAACACTTGGTATTAGAGCGCAACGGTGATAATGAGATATCTGGCTACTTTACCCATCTGAAGGACTGCCTTGCACAAGACGCCAGCACATCTTGTGCATCAAGACTTTGCAGACTTTGCAACTACAACGTGGAGTGAGCGAGCGCATCTGACGACCAGTAGCAGGTCTTTGGTGATGATTTCGATGATGGAGGAGCAAAACGTGCGTATGCACGCAAAACCTCAAGCAGAAGTGAATGCTGGCATGGTAGGCTACGCGGCAGCTGAATCAACCACGATGGCTCTAGCGGCTAACCCGGTCACGGATCCGACGGCGGTAAACCACCCGCCCCTACCGACAACCTCAACTTCTGTAGCAAAAACCGCAGGTGGCACTAGACGACACGTGCAGATCAATGAGGAATTGGCTAACCATATCACCGTGCTCGTGGGGATCACCTGCCATCTGCTCAAACAACTCAACGTTGCAATGGAGGCTTTAAGAAACGCAAGTGCACGAGAAACGGTGCTCGTTAAGAGAAAGACCAAACTCGTGAACAAACCCAAGATTCATCCGGTCCCGGATGAACCATTTAATACTGAAAATTCAAAAGGACCAATGATTTGGATGTGGCTAACAAGCTTGGAGGTGTTTAACACCGATGCTAGGATCAACAACGATAAAAAAGATTGACCTCGTAGCCGGGCTTCTGCGTGGTGTGGCACTAACTTGGTGGTCTCATCTAAAGGCCATCCAAGGACAGCAAGAGACCGGCGAGACCTCACCAACGGCCAACAGCACCCGTCTCATATCACCGGCCGTAGGCGTTCTATCCTTGGAGCAGATCAACCTCACAATTGCAAGACGCACTAGCGCCACCACACCTAGAACAATTTATCGTGCGCGATGCTGGCACGCTTTCAACAACTAAAAGAGAATTTTGATGCTTGGTGCAAGCTCCAACATATCTGTTTGCAATCTAGCATGGCAGACTACAAGCGAAGATTCATCGAGAGCATCACTGGTGCAGACATTGCCCCCGATGAGCTTTGTTTTCACTACAACAATGGCCTCAAACGGGACATCCAGTGAGCGATTGCCATCTTTGGAATCCTAAACGACTTGTTTCAAATGATTCTAGTGGCAGATAGGATTGACGACGCCAACTACAATGCTCGGATCCAAGAATCCTACGGCTGGCAACCTCCCAACCACAATTTTCCTGGAAACGGAAAAATCCAGTTGGGGGACTCCTTGACTACGATGGAAGTGGACGCTATTGAACAGAGAGACACGTGCACCTGCTACAACTCCGGAAAAGTTGTGCATATCACTCGCAACTTCCAAAGCAAGCAGAAGGCCAAAAGGGGGGGAAGTCATGAAAAAATGAGTCGAGAAACGGCAAAGGACAAAAGTGAAAGGCGCGACTCTTGTTCGAGGGAAAAGATCTACGCCAAACAATCATCCATCTGAATGGCTTGCGATGCCGTAGAGGGCTTCGGAGATTGCAAAGTTTGATGTGGGATACGAGAAAGACTAATCAACGATACTGCTAAAAGTTCAACCCAAGGTTGCAAAAGATACCGAACGGTACCAGCACTATTGGATGGAAGGGGCTTCTCAGAGTTTCATAAGCAACGACATGGTTCCAAATCTGGGTTTACAGAATGAAGCAGGAGTGTCTGAAGGAAAACCTGTTGATGGGAGATTATAGATACGGTGATGCTGAGAACCATAACGACTACAATTAGGTGACTCGTGGGATGTAATGGTTTAGAGGTCATTTCCAATGAGCGACCAAAAAATCATCATCGGACGAGATTTCTGGTATCAGCATAATTTGCAAGTTGACTGGAACAGTGGCGACGTCTACGTGGAAATCGACAACGCTGACTGAAAACTTCCACGCGTGGGGCAAAATCTGACAACGGAAGCAACAGAGATGTAAGCAACAAGGAAGCTGCAACGAACAAGAAGCGACAGCCTATGCAGCCGATGCTGCTTAACGCGGCCAAGTACAACATATGACAAGGAGCTCGTGTGTGGCTCATACATTTCAAGCCAATGTAGAAATCCGAAGTGACAAAAACTGACTCAAAGGCCTCATCATCCTCATCAGCCTCATCAGCCTTGTCAGCATAATCAAAGTTCACAATGGTACCCAAAGAGTTGCACCTCTTATTCAAGAGTTTGCGGACGTCTTCCACGACGAACTCCCAAAAACCCTACCACCTCAACGTGACACAGACCGTCGCATCGAGGTGAAATCGAGTAGCCAATCCATAATTCAAGCGGCCTATTAGATAAGGGACCATGAGTTGACCGAGCTAAAAAAGCAACTCGACGAGATGCTAGGTCAAGGGGTCATCCACCCATCTACATCACCACATGATGCACCATTAATGTTAGTGAAAAACAAAACTAGTGAAATGCGGATGTGCGTGAATTACCAAGCGTTGAACGATGCTACCACCAAGACCCGCTACCCTCTTCCCCGTGCAGACAAACTTTTTGACCAACTCCGAGGAGCTTGAATTTTACCAAAATCAACCTACGCAACGGTTATCACCAGATTCGCGTGGCAGACGTTAACATCAAGAAAAAGGTGTTCCAAACATTCTGTAGGCATTTCAGGTTCACCGTCATGGTTTTTGGACTCATGCCCCGGCAATGTTCATGGCAGCAATGAACATCATTTTCTACCCATACCTTGACAATTTTGTTATGGTACATCTCGATGACACCTTGGTGTACAGCCGCACCCCAGAGGAGCATGATGGACACCTTAAAAAAGCTCTCGAAGTTTTACAAAGAGAGTATTTCTTTGGAGAAACTCTCAAAATGTGACTTTGGTTGCTGTTCAATTGAGTTTTTGGGTCACGTTATCAATAGCGGACATATCATCATGCATCCGGAAAAGGTGGCAACAGTTGCTAGTTGGTCGACACCAACTAACGTCTGAGAAATTCAAGTTTTTCTCAGATTGTACAACAACTACTGGCGCTTTGCACGCACACACCCCCGAGTCTGGCACCTCTCTCTAATCTCACTAAAAAACAAATCAAGTGGCGATGAGGGGATGTCAAACAAGAAGTTTTCACCTATTTTCTGAACGCGCTGACCTCGTCGCTAGCCCTATGATTAGCCTATCCAACAATCAACAACGTCATGGCAACAGAGAGCAAGCCATTGGTGTAGTGCTCCTGCACGATCATGGCAACAGAGAGCAACGAGTTGCGTACATGTCATGAAAGTTGTCTGGAGCAAAACTCAAAAACAACGTAAACGAGAAGGATATGCTAGTGGTTGTTCACACAATGAAGACATGGTAGTGCTATCTTGAATGCCACTGATCTGACTTTCTCACCTTCCAGCATCCGTTGAAATACCCTAGTGATCCTCAACTTTGGCGGACAGATTTCCGTTAACTTATTGATCCCTGATTTTGTTCAAGAATTACCGGGTTCAAACAAATTACACGGTCTCTTCACTTCGTTAAAAAAACACCTTGTGGACCCTTAAACTTGGCAAACGTTCGAGTTGATTTCCTCAGTGTTCCTTAATTTCAATGACATACCGCTCCATTACTCTCTTGCGCCCATCAAAATGTTTTCTAGTGGTGCAACGATCAGCCGTTCTACATGCAGACACTAGGGACCCAGCGGTGTTTGCAACGATGCTGCAGAGTAGTGGAAACTGCAATTGTTGCATTTAACGAGAGTCAGCACACAACGCATTCATACCTAGACGCCACTTTCTTCATACAACTAGACCCCTGTTTTGCTAATGCAACTTTTTCCATGGATCGCTTCCTCTCTAAGGTTTCTCCAGAGGATAGAAATCGTTGGCTTCACAATGCAAGTCGGCAGGGCCCCCTTCCATGCGCTCCTTCTCCAAAACACCTTGTTGGGAACCCTTGGACATTCGTCTGACTTTTGACGACTCCATTAATGCTCGGCGTTCTTTGGCGTACGTGGCTACATACCCAAGCGGGCCGAGCATGGACACGCCCCTTACAATTCTAACTGATGTTCATGTGGCGATTTGCATGCCAAAGGAACAGTAGCAAAAGCGCAGGCCGACAACGTCGGTTCAGGATGCCTCTCCTCGGGTGTTCACCGACTACGCCCCTCGTACAAGCACGTCCAAGGCCCCTCCTCCCTCGACCGACAACATCGCAAATCCTCCGCATCCTCAACCAGACGTTATGGAGAAAGGCAATGCCCCGGTGGATGATGCCGATCGTGGTCCACACCGTCCTCCTACTGCTGAGGACAAGGGGAAGGGCTTGGTTGGCCTTTAAGTCCACGTACCGGGGAATCCTGATAGACTCCGTCATGAAAGTCTGCTCACCATTTGTTTGCCGACTGGTGGCGGGCAGCACCATGACAACGACGACACCTCCGACGTTGACAACTCATCGTCTTTGTCTTTGGAGGAACAATCTTCTGACGACAGCTCGGACACCAACTACCTGACCATTGCAGTTTTGGAGGGAAGTATATCGATGTCAGCATAATCGAGCGCCAATGTAGCAACTTCTCACAAGCGCATGAAATATGTTGACTGGTTCAGAATTGGTCACTTATGGACCATTTATCAGGCCTACAAATGTCAACCATCTGCTTACGCGACGGTGCAACATCTTTGATGCACATTTAGGACCCCTGATGGTTGATTTTGTTTTTGATCGACTTGCTCAAAGCACTGTCTCTAGGTGGTTTCTTAGAAGGTACAAAGATCCTGAAGAAGAGTTTTGAGGATGTTGTCGTTGTTGCAATTGCATCTGTACCATCTGCTCCCCCCAGTAAAAAAAGGAAGCAGGGATGCAAAGGGAAGAGGGCCTGGCTCGCCGATCATCATACGGTCGTCAACAAGATCGAATCAACGCTTCAAGATGCTCGTCGTGCACGGCATGCTTTGAACACTAAAGCTATCCTGCGGGAAATCCGCAATCTTTTCACCCGTCACGCTCCGGATGAGCTAGAGCTGCTGAGTTAGCACGTCTTTTGCACGCTCCTGGGTGTGGAAGTTTGTTTGCAGGGAGATGGGTTGGAGCTGGCGCAGTGGAACAACTACTGCACAGAAGCTTTCGGCCGACTACGAGCAAGAAATCTTGACCTATCATCGGCGGGTCGCCTTCATGGTGTCCGTGTACAACGTCCATCCCTTCCTCATCATCAATGGTGATCACACCTCCATCCAACTGCTGCCAACTAACGGCCACACGTACGTGCCGACAGGCAGCAAAGAGGTCAACATCATCAGCCTAGAGGACAAGCAGGCGATAATGACCCTCGTGGCATCATCGATGAATGGCGAGCTGCTCTAATTGCAGCTGTATTTTGGCGGCAAAACAGCTCGGTGCATCCCACGTGGTGACAAGGCCAGCAAGCTTCACGGCGCTGGCTGGAACCTAACGTGTATGCCCTATCATTGGGCAAACGCTGAAACCGCGGAGGAGTGGGTCCACGAGATCTTTGTCCCCTTCTACAAAAAAACATGTCGCGCGCTCGGAGTCTGTGAGGGTGAGAATTATCTCCTCCTAGTCCTTGACAACTGGCGTCCGCACTGCAGTGCGTCATTCCAACTATGCCTGAAGGACAATTTCCAGTACATGCACATTGTTTACATCCCAGCCAGATGCACAGGCAAGGCACAGCCCGCGGATGTTGGCATCATCAGCCCACTCAGCAACAAGATCGAGGGATTGTTTGCATCATGGGGTGCCAAGCATAGTCGTGAGGGGAGGAGCATGTCCATTGGTACAAAAGAGGTCAAAGAAGAGACATGAACATGGTTTTTTAGGCATGGGAGTACATCAGGGATGCGGAGCCCATGGTGAAAAATGCATGGACTGGCTCTGGGTTCATGTGTGTTTTCAACCCAACATTCAAGCATGCCGCAGCACCCTCCACGGCAGAACTACTTTTCCATGATGAGGAGGTAGAGGAGGAGGATGAGGTGGCCGTGTAGGATGCTTATTGACACGTGATGTAATACGGAAAGTATTCTTTTAAGTGTCAATTCCATCATTCAAGCTTTCCCTTTTGGGACTCGTCAATCTTTGCACATTCATATCATTTCTCACACCAAGGACGAGAACAAAAATCGACAATCATTTTCCACACATTTCTCACAAGATTAAGTCTCCTCTACGGCACATAAACAAAACAACAGGTGCCTATAACCCACAAGAAAAGCATGCCTGGACCCTTCAATTGAACAAATGCCTTCTCAAGTTAACTAGATGCTATTATATTTGACCAACCACAGAAAGCTGGCGACATTCAACGAGGGAAAAAAACAGTGATATCAATATGAAGGATCATTAGAGTATTTGAAGATATAGCCAAACCTCAGTCAACGTGAAACCAGATGGATGGAGTTCCTTGCATCCGGGTTTGACTACGTTATCGAGTATTGGCCGGGAAAAATCAATGCAGCAGACGCACTCAGCCGCTGACCAGATCTGACGATCGTGGCAACAAACCTTCAGGTACAACGAGATCGGCACCTCAAGCAGTTGTTGACAAGAGGCTATGACCAGCATGGCAGACACAACAAGGAAACAGTTTGGTATGACGCGCCCTATTGGCAGAGACGATTCACTTGCCAAGTGGTCATTTCTATGAACAACAAACTCAACTGCATGGTGTTCGCAGAGTGCCACGAGACCGGTCCAAGTGGACACTTTGGAGAAGACAAAATGCTCAAGAAGGTGGCAAATAAATATTGGTGGGACAAGATGCAAACCGACGTGGCCACTTCTACAAATCCTGCGACACGTGACAACGACAAAAAATCTCATTCCACCCGGCCACCCAAAATTCTGCATCTGCTCCACGTTCCGACAGAACCGTGGAGCGACATCTCGATAGACTTTGCCATTTGACTACTGGTCACACCCGAGGGATATGACGCAGTCCTCATGGTTGTCGACAGGTTTTCCTAAATGCTTCACATTATTCAAATAACAACCACCGTCACCGCCGAAGGAACAGCGTGGCTGTTTCTAAACAACATCGTATGACTACACAGCGTGCCGATAACTATCACGGGTGACAGAGACAATCATTTCACTATACGCTCCTAGCACAAGTTAATGACTCGTTAACATAGTTGGATCTAGCTTTCAAGGACATTCCACCCTCAACCCGTCAGCCAAACTGAACAGACCAATCAGACGCTCAAAAAAAATCTTCGGACATTACTCGGACCACATGGGACGGATTGGGCAGCAAAACTTCCGACCACCATATAACTCTGCAATATCATCCGCAACTAGAAGAAACTCTGTTGGAAGTGGTGCATGGAAAACTTCCCGCCACACCATCTGGAACTCACAGCCGAAGCAACATTCCCGCGATCTACATCCAACGCCAAGACTTCTCTACCACCTGGGATGAAACATGATAGCAACTCGCAAAGACACAAGCGGTGATGAAACGGGCATCTGGCCGACATCGTAGCCACGATGTATTTGCCACAGGGAACAAGGTTCTCCTTAGTTCTGCAAACATCAGACTTTGTGGAGCCAAGTGTTTGAAGATCAAACCTTGATCGTTGGGACCGTTTGAGTTTGAGCGCATGCCAACCCTCGTGGTTGGGTACCTTGAATTTCCCGACACTATGCAAGTTCACCCGTCGTTCCATATCAGCAGAGTCAAGCACTATTAGGACCCCAGAGAGAACTTTCCGAAAGGGATGAACCTCCCCCTCCTCCTATACAAGTGGAAAAGGACACAGAGTGCGTCATTGCGGGCATCCTCGACCAAGACGATGAGGCAAAACCACAAAACATCTTATCAAGTGGCACAGCTACGACGCTGCCAATAACAGTTGTGAACCCTGTGACAACCTCCGCGGCGTCGATCATCTGATTGACGGATATTGCTGCTATCACCAGGCCACATCTTTACACGCGCTGCAACGACGGGACTAAAAGGGGAGGGGTGTTATGTACCAAATGTATACGGGTCCCTGATCTTCCGGAGCGGGCATCTCTATCATTACAACTTCAACCACTTTCTCGAACCATCAAAAGAAGTGTCAAGACCTTTCGGTCAACCTCCCAACACATCAAGAAACATCAAGATTGCTATAGATGCATCTTGCATCTTCAATGTTGATCTTCAAAGCCCCCCGATTCATTGGCAAAGATTCTCAATCTGACCTCTCACGATGCAACTCCACATGTGTGACTCAATAATCGTCTTGACCCGACTACGTGTCATTTGTGACTCAACACTTGTATGTAACTGTTCTATTATCTTGACACTTGTATTCCAAGTACAATTACCGCTAAGTATGATTTGCCCAAGTGTCCTAAATTGTCAAAGTGTGTTATGCCTCACAACTTCTACTTGTTCACCATGTACGCTCCGTTTGGCATACCATTACAGACGTTGACATGCACAAGACCTAAGCCTCAAGATTTCGTCAGAATAAGAGGGGCGTCGTAGAAATAAGTGAAAAAATAGTGGCAAGTTTGAAAATGAATAGAAAAATCTGGGGCAATGGAGGCTTATGTTTTTTGAATGGGGGTGACGTGGTCATAATCCTCAAAATGGGGGCATTTCAGACATGGTTAGCCAAACCAGGGAGTGACCATATATCTACTAAATCCTCGATATCTATCGCCATATATACGTTTTTCACATTAACCACGCCATATCCAACACTTGAGCTTTTCGCTTCTTTATCAACGCTATATCGAGCAAGCATGCAAAAGAATACGCCATATCCAAATGTAGACCCTATGTCGACGTCGCATGCCATGCAACGACAATATGCTAACATCTTCAAACATGAACAAAAAATCACAAACCACTCTATAGAGGGGTTTGTGACTTTTCTCTCAAAGGTTTGCGAGAGGTTTGAGTGGGGGGTCCGAAACACCCCATGCGTCAAAGGAGAACTTGCAGCGCATTCCGGCAGCGTGGCCTAGCAGGAGCCCACGCAAAAATGTAACCCTAAAATCACGAGTGTAATTTGGAGTAGGGTTTGAAAGTGGATTGCATGGATGAAGATAGGTTTGCTTCTCTGAAAAAACATGTTTGGAAAAGGCGGCTTCGCTTCATCAGGATCAAGCAAATAGCCTTTTATATGTTTTTTTCGACTTGCAAACCCTCATCCGTGGATGTAGGGTTTTATGCTTGCACAAGCGGGGCCAGTGAAAACATAGGAAACCCTATATCCGTGAATGGGGGTTTGCGAGTCGAAAAGAAGGAAGAAGGTTCTTATTTTGCACTAAGGTGCACAATGTGCTGGTTTTTGTCTCACATCTCTCACTTGTACTCAGTTGTGTCCTCCCGACTTATGTACATCGGCGTGCAGATGACTAACCATGAGACGCAACGCTGATGGAGTGTCGTCCTGGTGGAGCCGACGCACGCTCAGGTCTACATGCAGTTTACTGGAGCCTCCTCCCTCCTTCGTGCTCAGCTCCATCAGCAGACCTCCTCGGCAGTCGTGCCGCCGGCAGGCAGTGCCACTGCATATGCTGCATGCACACGTCCAGCGTCGTGTTTGACGGCACTGTTGCGTTCGCAGCGCTATGTCATGCCTAGGGTCTAAGTTGCATAATTTTCTGGCACTGTTGGCACCGAGGACTAGCGTAGATGCTGCCTGGGTTTGGGCAGCCATGATTCCTCACTGCTATTCTTCTAGCTGATTCTGTCCACATGACTATGTTTTCAATGTGCGCATTATGGTATGCTCCAGTTTTTAGGCAAAATGGAAAACGCACGCAGGTTTGGGTCGTAGGCCATCTAGCAAGGTTCACAGAGAAAACCTGCCTGCCAGAAAACATGTCTATTTTCTGATTGGCTTAGAAACTGAGTAACAAAATCTACACAGCTGGGAGGGAGCTAGATTTCACAGGGGTCTCCCATTGTTACTCATTGTTGTTTCTTAAACATTTGCTTCCATTTTTCAGTTGCTTTCTGCCGCTAACACTGGCGTGCGCATCTGTGAGAAACAAACACAGCACTCAGACTTAGACTCTACAGCGGCAGACTAAGGGGGCAGCTGACTAAGCAACGAGCGTGGAAGCCTGCACGCCGCATCAGCAATGCAACTGCCCCAACCTGTGCTTTACATTAGTTTACAGCTTGGTATCAGAGCCAAAGCGTAGCAGCAGCAGTAGATAACTGGCGTACAGGTTCTTGACTATGCCGACGGACCCCCATACTAGCCAATGCAGGGGAAATATTGCCGGATTTCTCCAGGCAGCATTGACCTGCCTGGTGGCGGCGCCAGATTTTTTCCCACGGCCACTGGACTAGTGGAAATGTTGCCAGGTATTTTCCGGCAGCACTGACCCCCACACATGACATGAGGAGGTGAGTGGCAGGCCGCGTCAGGCACCTGTAAGCGAAAATGCACGTGGCGACGTCAACCAGGTGTAGTGTTTGGAAACAACAGCGAGCAACAGTAGCAACAGCAAGTAGTGGGAGCAGCAGCTAGCAGCAGCCGTGCGCAGCAGCAACAGCCGACAATAGCAGCAACTCGCGGAAACTCGCAACAGTAGCAGCCCGCGACAGCAAGCAGCTGCAGCAGCCAGCAGTAGTAGCTAATACCAGCAACAGCAGCAACAGCGAGTAGTAGCAACAGCCGGCTGCGGTTGCAATAGCAGTGAGCAGCAACTAGTAGTAGCTCGCAGCAGCTAGCAACAGCAGCTGCAGTTGCGGCTTGCACCAGCAGTAGCTGCAGCTGCTTGCAGCCTGTTGCTTGCAGCGAGCAACGAGCTACGATCAGCAAGCTCGCTGCTTGCACCAAGCAACGAGTAACAAGTAGCGAGCAGAGAGCTCGCTGCTTGTAGCTTGCTGCTCACAACAAGTAGTGAGCTTGTTGTGACAAACAAAGAAAAAAGGGGGGAACAAAAAGTCCCCATTCCCAAAGGTGGCCCTACAGCGGCTGTAGCCACCACCACAACCGCTGCAGCAGCCACAACAGTCGCAGCAACAAGTAGCAGTAGCAGTAGCAATAGCATTAGATGCTTCTACAACAGCAACCACAGTAGTAGCAACAACAGAAGAAACAACTACAAAAGTAGTAGCAGTTGTTGCTACACCAACTGTCGTAGTAGCAGCAGGAAGAGCAACAAGAGCAGTAGCTGCAGTAGACCAGAAACAGTAGCAACAGCAATAGCAGTTGTAGCATGAGTAACAGCGGTTGTAGTGGCAGCATAAAAAGCTACAACAGCAGCAAATGCTACCCTGCAACTGACATAGCAGCGGCTCCATCAATAGCCATTGATGACATCAGCCATCTGCTGGCTGCTTTAGTAGCATCAACAAGATCAGTAGCAGTAGCCGCAGCAGCAACAGTAGTAGCGACAGCCACAACATTACTAGTAGTAGCAGTAGCAGCAGTAATAGAAATAGCAACAATAGAAGCAATAGCAACAGCAGCAATATCGATAGCATTAGCGGTAGCCACAACAACATTTGCAACAGTAGCAATGATATCAACACCAACACCTTGTAGGCTCTGTAGCAGGTCATGTAAGTATGACAGATCCACTCGTCGCTTTGTGCCATCAGCTTGCAACGTTCACACAGCAGCTAGCGGTACTGCAGCTGCCGCCACCGCTTTCGCAATAGCAGCTAGAGAAGTAGCATCAGCAGCTATCGCCACAGTAGTAGCAGGAGCCAGTGCAGCAGCAGCAGCAATGTTTGCAAGTACCTTTTGTTCCACCCGGGTACGTGAGCCCTGCGGTTTTCCACGCCACATAGTACCTGCAACAACACACCCAGCGCCAATAGCAGACGGTGACGTCAATCCTAGGCCCAAATCTGGGTACTGGCCACAGGCCAAAGGACTTTGAAACCTCACCGTCGTCACTTCAGACAAGCAAAAATTTCCGTACCTGGGAGCTCAACTTTTGGATCTCTGGCACAAGGCGTGAACTTGTGGCCCTACGATGTCCTTCCCTTCGACTCCACCTAAGTGTATGACACTGGTCGCACTGTGCGTGCCCTCATCCTTGTGGCCCCTCCAATTACACGCCTCGTCCTCGAGCCCTTCCTCAGCATCCTCACCACTGGCACCCTCTTTCATCCGGCAGCGGCTTTGCACATATTCACACACCCTCATCGCTTGTCGAGTGACGGCGAGACCAGCCGCCTGATCCAGGAGTTCAACTCCCTCCGCATGGGGGCGACCGAGACAGTCACATCCTACTAGCAGCGCGCAGAGGATATCCTGTGCCGCCTTGGAGAGGCCACGCCACCCCCTCTCTCCGCGCTTCCAACCATCAAGCACGGCGCCACCGACCCCTTATCTCACGTCTTCATCCATTACTCCCAAAACGTCCTCACCGCAATGGCTGCCTAGGATAGCATCATGCCTTGGGCATATAAGCTCCTCCTCCACATTGAAGAGGCTCATCAAGAGTTACATATCCATTGCACAAAGTCCCTTGCCTCTCCTGCTGTTGCCTCCGTGGCCGTTACCGCCCCAGCAGCAACGACGTCTTCCGGCGCCACCTCGTCAAGGAAGAAGAAGTGCAAGGGCACAAAGGGTCTTCAGCAGCAGTGTAGCAGATCCGGCGGTGCCAGCATCTTCTGCCACAACTGTGGCAAATCAGGATACGGGTGGTACACGTGCCCTCTCCCAATTGAAGAAACTTGCGTCATCGCCACCATGCATCACGAGCGCGAGCGTCGCCTTGCCACCAGTGGCGTGACCATTGTAGCTCCTACTACACCTTTGCCACTCGCGACAACTCCGATGTTGTATCTTTCGCAGCCGTTCGTGCCCGCTCCTCCATCACCGGGTCTTCCAGAAGCATCTCCCTCCTTTGTGGACTCCAGCGCCATTACATCGCAGTCGGTCTACTCCGTCGGACCTGCGAGCGACAACTAAAGCAGTTCATTGCACTTCATCTTGGCCTTCCTCACCCTCCTCCCTAGGGAAGTGCGAGTTGCATAGTCTATAGTACCTCCCCATCCTGCATGATAAAGTCCGTTCTGTTGACATGTCCTATCTCTTTGTCCACACCATCCTCTGCCGTGCCTCTTCGTGATGACCTCGCCTCGCTAGATGACTGGCAGTCTTGGTTTGCACCTCCGTCCACCACGTCAGCGTCGTTCGCCCATTGCCATGTGACTATCAACTACCTAGCCTCACCAGTCCAGGTTCCATCAGAGACCTGGATCATCGACTCCCGGGCCACCCATTACATGACGGCCTCACGTGAGGCGTTTGGTGTCTTTGGTCTCGTCACCGATGTCAACGGGGTACGGACGGGCTCTGGTCAGGTGTTACCCGTTCATTGTGTCAACGTTGTTCGTTTTCGTGGTCCTGGCGGTGATGTCTTTATGATTGATGTCCTCTTTATCCCTGGCCTTGAGCTCAGCCTCCTCTCTCTAACTTCCCTTGATCACATGAGCATGAATATTTTGCATTCGCGTGGTGTGGACACGATGTCGTTGGGTCCTTGAGGTCGAGTCATTTTGCATGCCACCACCAGTGGCAACTTCTGGCACATACCGTGCCTGTCTGCTTCTACCTCTGTCCCCTTCTCATCCGACGACACGGGCCACGTATTTGCTACTAGCACACTGTCTCCACAGCACACACATCTCCTGCATCACCGCCTATGTCATGTCCACTTTGCCACTGTTGACAACATTTTCGCACGCAACCAACCACGGGCCTTGACCTAGCCTCTTTTCCTCTGCTATGTCCCACCTCTCCTGACAGAGTCCGTCGGCGAGCATGATTGTTATGTCTTGAGACTCACGCACAATTATTCTCGCTATCGCTGGGTTTCTTGCTTTAAGCAGAAGAGCGACGTTGCTCCTACCATTCGGATTTGGCCTATCCGTGCTAAACGTGAGTGTGGTCGCCCCCTCCGCCGCTTTCATTCCAATCGCGAGGATGAGTTTTTGGAGGAGACCACACTCTTCCTTGCCTCCCGTGGTGTCCATCATGAGACGTTGGCTCCTTACACGCCTGTCCAGAAAGGCATCTCTGAGTGCTGGAACCACACCATAGCCGACGTCTCCACCATGTAGGTTGTATTCGGCATCTCTGCCGGCCTCTACTTTGATGCCATGACCTACATGATGTGGATCTGGAACCACACTCCCCATAGATCCATTCCTCATCAGTCCAGACCATACTAGCATTGGTGTTGGGAGAGAGCCAACCTACGTCCCGTCCGGGTCTGGGGCTGCATCGCCATCGTGTCGTTGCCTGTCCTACACCAGGGTGGCAAGCTCGAGCCTCGCGGCCGTCCTTGAACCTTCCTTGGCGTCTCGCGACAGTCAAAGGCATCGCGTTTCTGGGATCCCACCCGGCACTGCATCGTCGAGTCACGGAATGCCCTCTTCATTGAGAACCTGTTTCCCCACGACCTCGTTCACTCCGGTGCATCAATGTTCGTCCCGTTGCATGGGGGAGTGGTGGGTCGGTCCTCTATCCAGCCGTGTCTGGGCGTTCCACCGTCTTTGCCTGCGGGTCTGTCTGCGTCGGCTGCCCCATCCGTGTCCGACAGCCCCTCAGAGCAGGTTGCCCCATCTGTGTCCGACAGCCCCTCATAACCGGCTGCCCCGTCCGTGTCCAACAGCCCCTCAGCGTCTGCAACCCCTTCCGTATCCACCAGCTCCTCAGTGCCAGTTGCCCCGTCCGTGTGCACCAGCTCCTCAAGGCCAGCTACCACGTTTGTGTCCGCCAGCCCCTGAGGGGCAGCTACCCCGCCCGTGCCCACCAGCCCCTTAGGGTCGGCTACTCCTTCTGTATCGGCGCGCTAAACACGTGGTCCAGGCAGGAGTTTTAGACCCAGAACGCCTCCTCACGTCCTCTCACGCCACGACCCCTTGTCATCCCATGAGGCTCCTCACCTCATGTCAAATCCACTTCCACAGTCATGAGTGGGGACCCCGACACCAAGCCACTTGGCTTGGCCACACTATCAGTCATTAGTGACCTACATCCAAGGTCAGCTTTGGGCTATGCCTTGTTTCAAAAGGAGCACCGGTATGCCATTGCAGCCACGCTCACGCAGATGCCACCCGGGGCACGAGATATGCATGCCCTCACTATCCGCTCCACGAAGCGACCAGAGGACCCAGCCACCCTACGCGAGGCTCGGACATCTCCCGAGGCCGCTCACTGAGAGGCTGCATGCGCCGACAAGCTTGCCACCATTTGGAAGCATCATGTCTATGAGCTCGTCGACCTCCCCCCGGGCCGTAAGGCCATGAGCGCCAAGTGGGTTGTCTGGGGAAAGTGGAAGCTAGATGGGTCCCTAGACAAGTACAAGGCCTGTCTCATAGCTAAGGGGTTTGCTGAGGTCCCTGGGATCGACTATGACCAGAACTTTGCCTCGGTCTGTCGGTTCTCCACGAGCCGGGAGTTGTTCAGCCTGGTTGTCCAACACGGGTGGGAACTGCATCAGATGGATGTAAGCCACACCTTTTCCATGGTTCACTAAAGGGCGAGGAACTCTACATTCTGCAGCCTCCAAGCTTTGACGATGGCTCCAGCAAGGTCTAGAAGCTGCGGAGGGCCCTCTATGGCTTGAAGCAGTCATCGCGCTGTGAGAACCAAGAGAACTATTGTACTCTTCTTAGCGGCGACCTCCTTCCCGAATCCGCCGTCTCTGTGATGTTCATCAGTTTGTGAGGTCAAACCCGCGTTGCTGTCCTGGTGTATGTCGACGACCTGCTCATCACATCACCAAATGCAGCTGGCATCCAACGGGTCAAGGACTTGCTGCATGCTGCCTACTAGATGGAGGACCTCAGGCCAGCACGAGTCTTGCTGGGCATGGAGCTTGAGCATGATCGCTCCGTGAGCAACCTGCATGTCCATCAGACCGCGTACGTCCAGACCTTGCTGGAGCGCTTCGCTGAGGACCTGGCCCTCATGCCGAGAGCATCCTCACCCATGTCACCCGATGGTCAGGAAATCCCCAAGAGATCTGATCTTGCCGTGCTGGGGGAGCCAGTAGACATGACCATGTATCTACGCGCCATTGGATCACTGATGTTTCTGGCAACGGCGACGCATCCAGACATTGCATTTGCCGTCAATCTCCTCGTACAATTCTCTCGAGAGCCAGGTCACCTCCACTTTGAGGCCGTGATGAGAGTACTATGCTACGTCATCTCTACCCCACGGCGAGGCCTTATGTTCCATTGACAGCCGTCCATTGTGGTGACGGGATTCACCTACAGTTATTGGGTTGGTAGTCCGGACGGTAACAACCGTACCAGCTGGATCTTCCTTCTTGGCAAAATGGTTGTGTCCTTGTCCAGAGGCAAGCAAGGCTATATTATACGCAACACTACTCAGGTTGAGTATGTGTCCCTTGGTTGTGGCACTTGTGAGAGCGTGTGGCTACGCCGCATGTTCTGCGGGTTGCGTTAGTCAGTCCCGTCCATCACATTGCACTGTGACAATGAAAGTGCCATGGCCATCGCTCACAATGACGGCGTGCACCACACTCGCACAAAGCAAATCAATGTTGAGTATCCCTATGTGTGTTTGTTGTTGCATGACAATAGCATCAGCATTGTGTGGGTTGAAACAGCACGACAGTTGGCGGATTTGTTTACAAAGGCACAAAAGCGTGACTCATTCAAGAAGGCTCTCAGTGCAGTCGTTGTGTATCCGTGACATTCTCTCTCCTTGTCCGCTTAGTCTCTGTGCTCTCTGCCCGTCCATGTGCACTACGCCTGTGAGTCATGGAGGAGTGTTGGTTTTTGTCTCACATCTCTCACTTGTACTCTATTGTGTCCTCCCGGCTTGTGTACATCGGTGTGGAGATAACTAACGGCGAGACGCGGCGCTGATGGAGTGTCATCCGGTGGAGCCGACGCACGCTCAAGTCTACACGCAGTTTGCTGGAGCCTCCTCCCTTCTTTGTGCTCAGCTCCATCGGCAGACCTCCTCGGCAGTCGTGCCGCTGGCGGCCTGTGTCATTGCATATGCATCATGCACGCGTCCAACGCCGTGTTTGATTGTACTGTTGTACTCGTAGCGCTATGTCATGCCTAATGTCCAAGTTTCATGATTTTCTAGCAGTGTTGGCATTGGGGACTATCGTACATGCTACCTGGGTGTAGGCAGCCATAACTCTTCACTCTTGTTTTTCTAGCTGATTCACTGTGTTTGCAGCGTGCTTATTATGGTATGGTCTCCTTTTCAGGCAAAACAAACAACACCTAGGTTTGGACCGTCGGCCGTCTGGCAGGGCTCACAGAGAAAACCCGCTTGCCAGAAAAAAGGTATGTTTTCTGATTGGCTTGGAAACTAAGAAACAAGCTCTATAGAGCTGGGGGGAGAGAAGATGCGTGGAAGCTTCCTAGCCACAGAGCCGCCGCCTAGGTGTGTGTGCCAGGTCGGATGGTGACGACAATCACAAGTTGTGCACACAACGATAATGGTCTGGCTAGGAGACACAGGAGTGTCAGAATGCTTCAATAGCATTTGCCGAGAGAGATGACAAATGACAAGTCCATGGCATAAGTACCTGCCATGGCGCACAGCAGGTGTCGCACGCAGCAGCACACGATGTGTCCTAAAACCGGCCCAAAAAAATTGTTTTGGCCATAACTCTACGCAGACGTCAGAATGCTACGTCGTCTAAACCCAGACGTGCAGAATCACAAGCCGGACGCTACGACTGGTTACATGCATGCATCCGACATCAAACGGTGGAAACACAATCTAAAAACATGCAAATTGAATGCACGGCTAGTCCATCGATAAACTCCTACGTGATGCGGAAAAAATGTAGGGGGTCCCTGGCAGCGTCCAGAGCTCTGGAACAGTCGTCGGTCAGCTCCAAGCTGGTAGTCCACCACCAGACAACGCACCTGTACCGCCAGAGTCCGCATCAGGGATCTGCATGAGTATGGACCCGGCCAAGTGGTCACAGTAAACTCTACTAGTCGATAGGAATGTCACAAATCACAACACTCCCCCAAGACCCAATGGTTCGCATGTCCATACACGTGCAGCACTGAAACGAGTACAACAACGAGTGCAAAGACAGATGTAACAAAAACACAGACACACCCCACACTCAACCCGTCTCAGGCAAGGGCTGAAGCCTAACAGAACGAATGGCCACCAGAAGTTCTCCGTGTGCTAGTGCCTTTGTCAAGAAGTCAACGCGCTACATGTCAGTGCCAGCCCATATAATGGAGATCACGTGTCGCTCCACCAGATCACGCACAAAGTGATGCTCAACGGCAATGAGCTTTGTGGGAGCATGAAAGACACCAGAGTTCTCTGCAATGGCAAGAGCACTTTGGTCGGCACAACGAAGCACAATGGTGGATACTGAGTGATCTAGATCAAGCAACAGGCGCTGCATCCATACCGCCTCAGTAGCCCCTACACCCAAAGCAACATACTCTGCCTTCAATGAGCTACGTGCAATGTAGCCTTGCTTCCCGTTGCGCCAGGACACAGCACTACCACCGAGCAGGAACACGTAACCAGTACGGCTACGTCCATCTGGGCTGTAGACCCGGTCACTGTGAATGTAGCCGCCAAGAACCACCAAACACTACAGGCAAAAGCAGAGTCCAAGGTATGGTGTGGAGACCACGTATTGCACCACTCGCACAGCCGCGTGAAGGGCTCTCGCGTGCGGAGCCTACGAAAACTATGCAAGAAGGTTGACGGCAAAGGCGATGTCATGACGTGTGGTAGTGGCCAAGTACATCACAGATCTGGTGAGACGGAGGTACAAAGTCACATCCACTATTTCCCCCAGCTGTGTGGGATTGTCCACCTTTAGGGCATCCTTCCCATGAGGTGTAAGAGGTGTAGAGGCCGTGGGCACTGTGCTGAGGAGGTCGCTGAAGCGCTTCCCCACAACACGTGCATATCGGGCTTGATACAATACTAGCGTCCGATGTCTCCGGTCTCGCACGATCTCCATGCCAAGGAACACCACTAGAGGACTAAGGTCCTTCATCCTGTAAGCAGTGTGAAAGACAGCCTTGGCCTCCTTCACGGCCTTCAATGAAGGAGACGCAATCAGAAGGCCGTCCACATAGACCAGGATGGCGGTGAACCGCTCAGGTGTCCGTCGGATAAAGAGAGAGGGATCTGTCTCGCTCTTTAAACATCCCGCACGAGTCAGGGTGCTAGTGATCTCCTGATTCCAACACCGAGGAGACTGCTTCAGGCCGTACAAGGACTTGCATAAGCACCAGACCTTGTCACCGTCCTCAAAACAAGGTGGCTGAGCCAAGTACATCTCCTCATCCAGAGAGCCATGGAGGAACACATTGTTCACATCCATCTGGTGCAGTTCCCAGTCATGCTGAGCCACTACACCGAACAGAGCTTGAGCTTAGGTCATGTGGCCGACAGGGGCAAAGGTGTCAGTGTAATCGATGCCCTCGATCTGAGAGTACCCCTTGACGACCAAGCGAGCCTTGTGGCGTTCTAATGAGCCATCTAGCTTCACTTTCTTGCGAAAGACACACTTGACCTGAATAGCCTTCCTCTCAAGTGGAAGGCCTACTAGCTCGTAAATTTCGTGCTCTCGGATGGCGCAAAGCTCATCCTCACAAGTAGTATGGAAAGCGTCAGCATCCTGTGATGAAAGAGCTTCCCTCATTGTGCCCTGGTCAGGTGCCATCGAGGGAGAGCTTGCAGGGCAAGAGCACACGCCTCAGTTTTAGGTCTAACAACTACAAGATCAGCTACTGCATAATGAGCGATATGAAACTCGCGATGGATGAGGTCATGCCATACGAGGCACGGTGGATGTACCTCTATGTGCTCAGTGTGGACACTCAGGCTGAGGGCCTTTGTGCTAGGATCACCACTCACGATGTTGCGACAGGAGTGCCTGGGTGCAGGACTTGACGCTCGTTGGACACCGGATTCCAATGGTGTAAGACGACGGCTAGGCTCACGTAAGTAACGGGGCTCAAGGGGCACACCTAATCCTCAAAGACATGCACAACCTCAGCTGGTGAGGGCTGCGACAAAGAAGATGGTGATGTCATGCGAGGTGATGCGTGTGTGGGAGACACAAAATTGGATGTGACAGTAGGAGAAGGTGAGGTAGGCCAACGCACAGAGGCAGGAGTACTGGCGGAGATAGGTATAGTCACAGGAGTACGTACACTTATTGGATCATGGGTACCTGTGGGGTGTGAGGGAAAAGGGGTAGAATCTGGCTATAGTGGAGAGGTCTCTAGGCCAACAGTGATGATCGCTGGGTCATCAAGAACCGGAGATCGAGAAGTGGAGGGAGCTCAAACGGACACATCAGCCTGGCAAGAGGTGGTTGCAGGCGCATACATCCCCCATCCGTCAAGAAACCTCACACGTAGAAACATGCAACGTGATCGATGTCAGATCACGGTAGGTGAGGGACATAAAGAAGAGCACGTCGCGTGACTCAACGAAGAGCGACGAAGAGCAGGATCCCAAAAGTGCAAGGCCTTTGACCGCGGGGAGATGCCTACAAAGGCACACAAGCGACCACGCGATTAGACCTTGGACCCCTGCTCGTTCTTGATGTACCACACAGAAGCCAAGGATCCCCAGATGCAAGTGAGGTGCAGGTCATCTTGGTGGCCAAACCAGAGTTCATACGGTGTGACGTGGTCCGGAAGGGGACCATGCGGGAGGCGGTTCCAGACCGACGTCATGTAGGCGAATCCTTCAACGGCGAAGGATTCTGAGAGACTGTACTCAGACCACATAGTGCAAACTGCATCCTCAATGGTGCGGTTCCAGCGCTCAAAAACACCGTTTTGTTGAGGAGTAGCAGGAGCGGATACTTGGTGAAAAATCCCGTGCTCGGCAAAGGAGCTATCCATCTCACCAAAAAACTCGCCACCGCGATCCGAGCGGAAGGTCTGCAGCGTGTGGCAGGATAGATGCTCAGCCATCACTAGCCAGAGGCGAACCGCAAGAGCGGCGTCACTCTCCTTGCACAGGTTGTACACCCACCGCATGTGGGTGATGTCATCAGTCAGGGTAATGACGTATCAACCCTGATCAAACAGAGAATCGATAGGGAGAGGACTAAGAAGGTCCCAATGGACTACCTCAAGAGGGCAAAAAGTGCGAGAACGGGGGTCAGGGTAGGTGCAACGATGCATTGTACCCTGAGCGTAGAAGAGACAGTCGGTCTTGGGCGGCTTCTTGAAAGAAGCCGCGTCAAGACCGAGGACGGCCTGTGTACGAATGAGCTTCGACACAGTGTCGGAGCCTACATGACACAGATAGCGATGAAGCAATCGCTGGTGCTCAGGAGACAAAATGCTAGTGACAAAAACACAAGTTGACGGGGAGGAGGAGCAAGGAGGAGAAGTCCGAGAGATACGATACAAGTCATCCACAACAGAGGTACGAAGAACAACGCTATGAGTGTCAATAGCATTCACAGTCGCAGAGTCTACAATGTGCTCCACAGAGAGTCCCATCAATGTGCAGGCACGTACAGAAAGCAAACTGAGCTCAAGTTCATGCACAAAAAACACCTTGGAAAGATACAGGGGGGCAGACGGACCATCGAAACACACGACCCCAACACCCTGGACTAGCAAGGACTGACCAGAGTATGTGCAAATAGAGCGAACAGACACAACAGGGCCGAGAACAACGAAGTCACTACGATGGCAGGTCATGTGATGAGTGGCACCGGAATAGATGATCCAAGTGCCACTGGAATCACGACTGGAGGATGTCACCGTACAACAGGCAATGGAACACTCAGTCTCAGATGGAGGCTGGGCAACAGGTAGGGAGGAACGATGAAGGGCATAGAGGTGAGACTCTTGAATCCAGTCGGTTTAGTAAGGCCCATCGTCATCACATGCCGATTGTGCCCTCCCACACGAGTCATCTCGAGCCACATGAAGGGACGGACAGACAGTCCGTGAACCACCCAGTTGTGACAACACACTCGCACCTCCCTGAACGCAAAGCGCCAAAAGGTGTCAGAGCTTGGCGATGGTGCACTTACGTGGGTCCGGGTCGCCGCTGCTCGCCGATGGTGAAGGGAGAACTACTACGGACGTGGTCGCCGAGCACTCGCAGGATGTGCTGCTCGACGTAGAGCTTAGCGTGTACGTAGCCTGAAGCCCGCCAGTAATCCGCGCCCAATCAAGCGGCTGCTGACACACGGTGTACCGATGAGCGCCTCCACAGTTGTAGCTGTGAATAGATAGTCTATCGCTATTTTCCGATGACGACTGCTGTTGTGACTGTTGCTGGCCCGAGTAGCGCCTCTGTCTCCCCTTCTTCCCCTGTGCTACTGTCGCGACACCCTATGTCTATTTCGGTGTAATCGGGGTGGAAGAAGAAGAGGAGGACGTGACAGAGGATGGAGAAGGAGACTGCGTAAGGGGCATCGGTGGTGATGCAATGACTACTACAGCAAGGGGAGTCTCCTGATGAGCCACAGCTGCCTCACGGGCGGAAGTCACCTAGAGGTAGACCTGGAACGCCCAAGGAAGAAGCTGTAGTGAGGCAGAAAAAGGTCCGAGCACGCTGTTGTTGTACCTCGTGAAGATGTCTGTGTGCTCAATGCAAAATCCAAGCATGATTGTGCGGAGCGTCCAAAGTTGTGTATCTCCTGAGGCCCCAAAGCTCGTGTAGATGCGCATGGCGCGTCGCTAGTAGTCGGCTGCAGGCCCAGCAAGCCCCTGACAAAGGGAGTGAAAGGCATGAACGTGCGCGACGCGGGTAGCGTGCGTCTATGAAGCAACCAAGGATAATGCCAGGTCCCAACCCCCGTGTGGATTAGCGCCAATGCCTGTGCCCACCTCGCCAAGGAACGAGCAGAAGTTGATGACGGTCTCGCGCGGCATAGCGTGAAGAAGTCCGCGCATTGCCCTAGACGCTGTCAGCACTTGTGCACGTTCCGTAGTCTGATACGGGCTGTCAAAGTAGGGCCACACTCCCTCTAAAGTGGCCAAAACCTGGAAAAGGATCTCCCAGTAGTCAAAACCATCTTCGTTGACATACCATGGGGGCGATGTCTCGAAGGCCTTGGGTTGTCGCTTCGTAGGGAGAGCAACCACGGGCTGGGAAGGACGAGGGATGGGAAAGACGCCGGGAAGAGGGAAGTCATTGGGGTGGAGGTCAGGTGACGATCGAATCTCGGGAAAGCGAGATGTGTGTGGGGGTCGAGAGCTCGTCTGGAGGTGGTGGAGACGGTCTTGAAGCACACGAATCTCTCGCTCGGGGGAGTCGCCCTCTATGCCTGGCATACCTGGATCCTCGTCCCAAGGATCAAGAGGTGGCGGGTTGGCTCTAGCTCTTATCTCCGGTGCTGGAGCTGACTCATGTGTACAGGGTGCGACACCGGCAGCTCCCTCAAAGGTGTGCCATGGGGTCGTGGACTGACCCCGAAGAAGCTCAGTGAGTGTACGGATGGCGTCAGGCTGCTCCCGCTACAGGCGACACATGGCGTCCTTTTGGCTCCACAGGTCCTTGGTAGCCTGCGAATGTGGGCTCATGACCCTTGCGGAGGAAGAATAGGGATATAGTATCTTCTTTCCCTTATCACCCGACGATACGATGTCGCCGCTCAATATGGGTCGAGACATCAACTTGGTTGGATTGCAATAACATCAGTGTTTCTCGACGAGTTGAAACGCTGGCAACTTTTGTCTCCACGACCCAAAATTTCACTAAGGAAAATGTTGATGCCAGCAGGTGGTTGCTGATGTCAGCGTGACCTGATGACATCAACAAGGAAAAATGCTAACGGCATCTCCCCTCCTTTTTTTGTTTCAACCTTCGTGGTTGTTGCGCAAGCAGGCGGCCGCTCCATAGCAGCCGCGCGGAAGTTGTGCGAAAGCTACGCAATAGGTTCCGCTCAGCTACTACTGCGTCGTCACCTGCAGCAACAGCCGCGCAGCTGCATGCGCAGCTCTGGCAGCAGCTGCGCTCTGTTGTTGCTTCTCCTGTTGCTGCACGCTGCTGCCGCCACGCGCTGTTGCTACGCTAGTGCTCTGTTGTAATGTTGCTGGTGTTGCTCAATGTTTTTGCTGCTGCCCGGGGCTGCTTCCGATGTCGTTACGCAACGCTGCTATGCGCTACTCCCGTAATGCGCTGTTGCTAGTGCATGCTGCTGATGCCGCGTGCTGTTGCTGCTGCTGCGCGCCGCCGCCTGCTAGTGCCAATGTCGGCAACTGCTGGCGACCGCAGGCTACTACAGCTGTCGCCTGTTGCTGCTAGCCGCTGCTACTCATGAACTGTCACGTGATGATGGTGGGTGACGTGGACGGTAGTCTGCTATCGTCGACAGGTCCCTATGGATCTGCTACAGCGGCGACTCTCACTGTTGTTTCTCTGTTGCGTCTATGCTGCGCAACTCGGCAAGAACTGTGTCACTACTTCGATACCAAGAGAAGATGCATGGAAGCTTCCAAGCGACACAGCCGCCGACTATGCGTCAGTGCCGGGTGGGACGGTGATGATAGTCACAAGTCGTGCACACAACGGCAATGGTCTTGCTAGGAGACACAAGGTAAAGTGTCAGAATGCTTCAATAGCATTTGCAGAGAGAGATGACAAATGACAGGTCCATGGCATAAGTACATGCTGCGGCACGAAGCGGGTGTCGCACTCGAGAGCACACCATCTGTCCTAAAACCGGCCCAAAACCATTGTTTTGGCCGTAACTCTGCGTAGACATGTCAGAATGCTATGAAGTCTGAACCCAGACGTGCACAATCACAAACCAACCACTATGAATGGTTACATGCATGCATCTGGCATCAAACGGTGGACACACAATGCAAAAACATGCAAATCCGATGCACGACCAATCCACCGATAAACTCCTACGTGCTGCAGAAAAACTGCATGGGTTCCAAGGCAGTTCCGAGCTCTGGAACGGTCGTCCGTCAGCTCCAAGCTGGTAGTCCACCACCAGACGACGCACCAGTATCGCCAGGGTCCGCATCAGTGATCTGCATGAGTATGGATACGGCCGAGTGGTCACAGTAAACTGTACAGGTCGATAGGAACGTCACAAATCACAAGAGGGGAGAGCTAGATTTTGGAGGAGTCTCCCATTGTTGCTCTTTTTTGTTTCTTGACCAGTCACTTCCAGTTTTTAGCTGCATTCCGGCTCTAACATTTGCACGCGCATCTGTGAGTAAAAAACACTGAGCACTGAGACTTTAGAGCGACATACTAAAGGGGCAGCTGATTAAGCAATGAGCATGGAAGTTAGCACGGTGAATCAGCAAGGCAGCTGCCCCTACATGCGCTTTAGATTTGTTTCCAGCTGAATGTAAAAACACCAGCTTTCCACTGAGCATTCAATAAGTCTCTCTCTGTTGGTGAGGAGACTATTTACAAGTTTTGCTTCTTTTCAAAGTGCTTCCAAATGTGATATTCTGGAAAAGAGATATTGTGGAATTATTGTATTGTAAAAAAAATTAATTATACGTACAAAGTGATTGCATTCGAATAATTTTTCCACATGCAATGTTTCCATGAACTACGTTGCCGCCATTCATTACATCCATACATATGTTTATGTGTGTGTAAATGTACATGTTTCCATGTATAATTTTTCATGAGTATGTAATGAGGAAAGGCATCAAATGTATGAATTTTTGTAGTATTTCATGCATGTATATTTGATTCGACCATTGTGTTTGAATGATCCATCTTGACTTTGTGTGTGACCACCAATCGTAATTTCAATATAGGTAATACTTCTTGAAATGTAATGATTGGTAGTGTTCATTTTTTTGAGATTTATTCCTTTAGCGTGTAGATCCAACATTTTAAAGTTTTGGTAAACTGTTAGCTGAAGCCGTTTATGTAGCTTCGACTGCATTCGAGTGTGTACAAGTTGGTTTCTCTCGATTTAATCTCGTGTCCGGAGAATGATGCGGTTGAATGAATTCGTCTCGTTGATGAGTCTGGAGCGTGTGAGAGAGTCAATGTTTGTACATTAGAAAAACTCGACCCTGTCGATTATTCTTGGTGTATTCACTGTGCCCTACAAAGACAAGATTTAATAACCACATATAGCATGTTAGCGGACATTCCAAAAAATAGTCCACGAACCAATAGCAATAGGGTTCTATGTAACGCAAAAAAGGCTAATCGCTTGATCGTGAGACCCCCCTCCCCCCCCCCCCTCGTCAGGAGACCGTGACGAGGGGGGGGGGAGGTAAGCAAGGGAGGGTGGAAAATCACCCTCATTGATTTTATGGATTGGATAATTCATTCTTCTATCGGGCATAGACATCAAAATGGGTATGGCATATCTTTCTTTCAACTTTTTGGATATAGATGTTCTCTATATTCCAGTGGCGGATATGTTAGGTTTTTGTTGACGTTTGCCCTGATATATGAGCTATAACGCCCTCGGCCAAAAGTGGGGGGGTTCTGGTGCTTAGCCGCCTGCAGGCATGTGCAAATAATTCCAGCACAGGCCGAGCCGCACTCACGGCCGTCTCTGTGTCCAGATAGACCTTTGTGCGCTCCAGTGTACGCCTGGCAGCTGTCCTATTCGGAGGTTTGTGTGACAAAGCCTGCAGGATCGGAAGCTGCATCGTTTCTTCTTGAAATAGTAATGTTTAAAACGGGGCGTTTTGGCCGCGGTGTTTTTCGTTTGAGGACGGGGAAGCTGCCTCATGGGTGGGTGGCTGTTCTGTCCTCAAACCCAATCACCGGTCAAATCTCGTCTAGCAGCTGTTGGGCTTCAACACTGCCAGCAGCATTCCATTTGTTCATTAGTATAGTTTACAGTAGGCTTAAGCCACTAGGAATGTGTTTTTCTCTCTATCTTTTTCCTTCATATTTACACATTCAGAAGAGAACAATTTCAACAATTCTTTACACTACGGAAGTCCAATAAAACCTAGCTTTCGGTTTACTTCACTTAAAAAATGAAACCTTTGATTCGGATCGATTTCAGGCAGGGAAATTGATTATTCCTAAGCGTTAGGAGTTACAGACCCGGGAGAACAGGCATGCGCATCGCCTCCTGCGCGAGGCTGAGCCATGAAGACAATTGTTCGTACGCAGATGACGATCGAACGACTCAAGTTCGTAGCTTGGCGCAGTCTGGAGTTTATTGGGTGGTCCGCGTTTGCCGGAACAGGCATGAGTCCTTTCGGTGGCGTGTGTAACCGCCGCACGCTTTCCATAGAGGGGGGAGAAAAGGAAAAAAGCGAGTTTGATGGAAAAAGGACAGAATAAGTTGAAGCGAATCAACAAGCGGACATCTCAAGTTCATGTTTCCAATACCTCCGACAACGCTTGGGCATTCCACCATTTTCGCGTTCGAACCTTCAGCCGATAGGTTCCAGGCGCACCCTGGAAGTCCCTTTTTGCCGCCTCACGGACTGCGGTTCTGTCGTATCGGCCTTCTGCACCTTTTCCCCTTCAATCATTTCATAAAGTTACTGTTTCCCATGTTTATGTTTGTTCTGCGATTTCTTTACTAGTAAAACCCCTTGGGTTTGCCTTCAGTTTCTTGGCACGTTGTGAAATGATAATGATGATATTGCAATAACCCGCATCCGGACAAGCTTTGCGCCGGCTACTGCCCCGCAGTGGGGCGGCGGTGTAACGGAAGCGCTCGAGCACAGGCGCTACTATACCCTTCGTTTTCCTCCTCCGCGCTAAGCAACTGCCCACCTCCCCCATCCCTCACTGGCCAAAAGTGCTGCCACCAAGTGGACGACTGTTCTGTCCTCATCCACAGTGACTTCGCTCGCTCACTGCGCAGCGGGACATGGGCCCACACACCCAACACACGTCCCGTGGTGTGTACATTTATATTCCGTTCACTTATGAGATCCGCAAATTGAGCTAAGGCGACTCGGGAAGAACATGATCAACGTTTTAGCAACTCTTGTGAGACGCGAGATCGTGCATAAAACGACACTTCCTGCTGGGTGCCGGCTTGTCTAGAGCGAGGCCAAGACGTGTAAAAAACGAACGGAACGCCGCCTGTTTCCTCTGTCGCTGTTAAGTTCTCGTGTGGTGGTTTCCTCAAGAAGTTATGAAAACACCTTTCAACTCGTAAAAATCGAGCACGTTCACGACGGCGCAGCTGTTTCCGCTGTTACTAAAGCTATAGGGTGCGGCTGGTAAACGCTGGAATCCGACGCCAGCGTCGATTTCCAGCGGAACCGGAAGCTGCCAAACACCTTCCTGTCAGCATACGCTGAGATCCGCTGTTGGTTCTTCTATTTTTCGAGTTGAAAGTCGCGTTTTTTAAAAAGCGCCCTCGCATGCGCGGTTGGACTGCAAAAGCGGTTTTCGAACTCTGGGTTTACTGTCGTCAACGGTGTTCATGAACGTCGATTGCGACAGGATCGGGGTTCGTCTGCGATTGTCGCCGGAGGGCGACGTCGTTCAACGAGGGCGAACATTGATGGCGAAGTTAATCCAACACTCGCAAACGAAGCCAACAGTCGCGGATCGATTGTTCAGCTTTCGTTTGCGGCTGTCGAGCGTCTGTTAGGAGTGCGTTCAGCGTTCGGATGTTGTGGCATTTGTTCATGATAGGCATGGGCATGCCACATCGTACTCCGCAACGACATGGCGGCGACTTACCTTCTGATCCAACGGGCATGGATCTCGCGGACTTGAGGGTTGTGATGTGGAAAATCGCATGCGATGATGTGGTTTGGGCATGCTATCGGTGCCCCAACTGTTGTTGGAATTTCAACCAATAAATTTTGTAAAACAGAGGAGAAGAATGAAAAATGAGTGCATACACGTGTGACTTTCGCCAAACCACTACACCAGCCGAACAATCCAGCCTCGCTCCGGAAAACGTCGCCCAACGTCGATTTCCAGCGTTTACCAGCCGCACCCATAAGCATTTGGCATACGCCCTTCCGATGCGATGGATCTGATCCGCAAGTTGCTTTTTTTCTCCCCTGCTGAAGCTGGAACTTTCTCAGCTCGCGGTAACAGACACGAAAACCACTGCGAATCCGCAGAGGTGCGTTTTATCCTCAGCTGTAAGCTGTGGTTGGATGGGCTGCCACCTCGCATTGCCAATAATTTCTCATGGCCCCTTCGTTTCACCCATGAAGCTTGCACCGCACAGCCCAAAAAAACTGGAATCTTGTGGTCGACCATCGTTGACGGCAAAGCGTAATTATTTTGACAGTAAGAGCGAAAGCCACTCTCAGAAGAGAACGAGATATCTCTGATCTGCGTACGCTCCACCACACCGAGTTCTGTGTTGCTTGGATTTGCCATGGCACAGTGCAGCCTCAGCACCTCCCACACCCTCTACCACGCACCGTGGGCAATGCGTGCGCGCATCCGTGCCGCAGTGCCAACAGACACGGAAGGGTGCAATAATTTTACAAGCGACCAATAATTGTCGGCGGCTCGCCCCAACTCTCGACTCATCACCGGATCCCTTTTCTGATCCATCCCTGCGAACGCGCCATCCCGCTCTGGAACCGCGCGCGGTGCGTCCATTGCGCGCTGCGCACGCCTCGACCGACGCCTTGCGAGGAACCTACTCTTGCAGCTCGGTACAGCTGGGGTGTCCCTCGCCGCAAGCTGCAGGTGCAACTGCCGGAGCTGGTTGAGCAGCAGCAGCAAGAGCAGGAGCAGCGGCTGCTGTCCTGCAGAACGTCTCTCTCTCTCTCTCTCTCTCTCTCTCTCTCCCTGCCTCC
>SZWC01002462.1:103103-127707 GCA_023375785.1 Penium margaritaceum | reverse complement strand
TTGAGCACGGGATTTTTCACCAGGTCTCCGCTCCTGCTACCCCTCAGCAGAACGGTGTTTCCGAACGCTGGAACCGCACCATGGAGGATGCGGTTTGCGCTATGCGGTCCGAGTGCGGTCTCCCTGAGTCATTTACCTTTGAGGGCTTCGCCTACATGACTTGGGTCTGGAACCGCCTCCCGCACGGTCCGCTTCCGGACCACATTACACCGTATGAGCTCTGGTTTGGACACCGTGCTGACCTTCTTCTTGCTCGCGTCTGGGGATTCCTGACCTCCGTGTGGTACACCAAGGACCAGTACGGGTCCAAGGTCTCACCTCGGGGCTGCTTGTGTGTCTTCGTAGGACTTTCCCCGCGGTCGAAAGCCTGGCGCTTCTGGGACCCTACTCGTCATCGCGTCATTGAGTCACACGACGCGCTCTTTTTCGAGTCTCTCACCTACCGTGACCTGACTTCGATCACGGCACTCTCCGCCACACATGTTCCTACCTGTGAGGGTTCTCGGTGGATGGGGGAGACTTCTACGCCTACGAGCACCTCTCACCAAGCTGATGTGTCCGTTCGAGCCCCCTTCACCTCTCGGTCCCTGGCCCTTGATGACCCGGCGATCATCGCCGTCGGTCTTGAGACCTCGCCCGTACAGCTTGTTTCACGCCCCACAAGTGCCCCTGCTTCTGTTCCCGCGCCTACTTCTGCGCCAGTACCTGTGTCTGTTGGCACTCCTGTTTCTGTGGCTAGCCCAGTCTTGCCAACTCCCGTACCTACGTCTGCTGGCACACCTGCCTCTGTGTCAGGTCCAGTCTTGCCTGCTCCTGCCATCACACCCAGCCCCGTGTCCCCCACACACGCATCTCCTTGCACGGCATCACCGGCTACCTTGCCTCAGCCCCCACCAGCTGTGGTCGTGCCTGTCCCTGAGCCTGTGGTGTGCCCTTCGAGCTTGGGTTACTCCCGTGAGCCCGGCGGCCGTCTTCGACCACTGGATTCCGGAGCTCAGTGAGCTTCTGGCCCCGCACCCAGGAGCCCCTCTCGCAGCATCGCGAGTGGTGACCCCGGCACAAAGGCCCTAGGTTTGAGTGTCTGCAGTGAGCTCACAAAGGTACATCCACTGTGCCCCGTAGGGCACAATCTCGTCATTCGCGAGTTCCATATCGCTTGTGATGCAGCAGCTGATGTTGTGGTGTTTAGGCCTAGCACCGAGGCGTGTGCCCTTGCCACGCAGAGCTCTTCCTCTATGGCGCCCGGCCCCGGCACCATGAGGGAAGCTCTCTCATCACAGGATGCTGACGCTTGGCGCGCTGCCTGCGAGGATAAGCTTCGCGCTATCCAAGAGCATAGAGTCTACGAGCTTGTCGACCTTCCGCTTGGGAGGAAGGCTATTCAGGTCAAGTGGGTCTTTCGCAAGAAAGTGAAGCCAGATGGCTCATTGGAACGCTACAAGACCCGCTTGGTCGTCAAGGGGTACTCTCAGATTGAGGGCGTTGATTACACTGACACTTCTGCCCCTGTTGGCCGCATGACCTCAGCTCGAGCTCTGTTCGGTGTAGTGGCTTAGCATGACTGGGAATTGTACCAGATGGACGTGAACAATGCGTTCCTCCATGGCTCTCTAGATGTGGAGATTTACATGGCTCAGCCACCAGGCTTTGAGGACGGTGACAAGGTCTGGCGCTTGTGCAAGTCCTTGTACAGCCTCAAGCAGTCACCGCGGTGTTGGAACCGGGAGATCACTGGCACTTTGACTCATGCGGGATATGTACAGAGCGAGGCAGATCCCTCTCTCTTCATCCTACTGACACCCGAGTGGTTCACCGCCATCCTGGTCTATGTCGATGACCTTCTGATCGCGTCTCCATCCCTGGAGGCCGTGAATGAGGCCAAGGCTGTCCTTAAGACCGCCTACAGGATGATGGACCTCGGTCCTGCATCGGTGTTTCTTGGTATGGAGATCGTGTAAGATCGCAGACGTCAGACACTGTTGCTGCATCATGCCCGATACGCACGAGTCGTGGGGGAGCGTTTCAGCGATCTCCTTGGTGCAGTGCCCACCGCTTCCACACCTCTTACACCCGATGGGCAGGGTGCCCTGAAGGTGGATGATCCCACACAGCTGGAGGAGACAGTGGACGTGACCTTGTACCTCCGTCTCATCGGATCTCTGATGTACCTGGCCACTACCACACGTCCTAACATCGCTTTTGCTGTCAAACTCCTTGCTCAGTTCTCGCAGGCTGCACGTGCCAGAGCCCTTCATGCGGCTGTGCGAGTGGTGCGGTATGTGGTCTCCACGCCGTACCTCGGACTCTGCTTTTGTCGGCAGTGTTCGATGGTCCTTGATGGCTACACTGACAACGACTGGGCCTGGAGCCCAGATGGACGCAGCCGTACTGGCTACGTGTTCCTGCTCGGTGGTACCGCTCTGTCTTGGCGTAGCGGGAAGCAGGACGGCATCGCACGTAGCTCGTCGGAAGCACAGTATGTTGCTTTGGGCGCAGGGGCTGCTGAGGCGGTATGGCTGCAGCTCCTGATCCTTGAGCTTGGCCAGTGAGTACCCGCCATTGTGCTTCATTGCGACAACCAGAGTTCTCTCGCCATTGCGGAGAACTCTGGTGTCTTTCACCCTCGCACGAAGCACATTGCGGTTGAGCATCACTTTGTACGTGATCTGGTGGAGCGACCATATGTCTGTCATGTGGGTTGGCACTGACATGCAGCGTGCTGATTTCTTGACGAAGGCACTAGCTCACGGAATGTTTATGGTGGCCATTCGTTCTATTGGGCTTCGCCCCATGCCTGAGTAGGGTTGAGTGTGGGATGTGTGTCCGTGTCCCATCTGTTTTACACTCACTATTGTACTTGTCCGAGTGCTGCACGTGTATGGACATGCGTACCATCGGGTCATGGGGGAGTGTTGTGATTTGTGACGTTCTTGTACAGTCTACTTTGACCACTCGGCCGTGTCCATACTTGTGCAGATCCCTGATGCGGGCCCTGGTGACACCGGTGTGACGACTGGCGGCGGACTACGAGCTTGGAGCTGGCCGACTACTGTTCCAGAGCCCCGGACACTTCCGGGACTCCCTGTTGTTTTTTCTGTAGCTTGCAGGAGTCCTTTCGGCGGACTGGCCATGAGCCTGATTTGCATTTTTTGCATTGCGTGTTCACCGTTTGATGATGGATGCATGCATGTGACCAGTCGTGGCGTCGGTCTTGTGATCCTGCACATCTAGGTTCAGACGGCATAGCATTATGACATGTGTGCGCAGAGTTATGGCCAAAACAGTGGTTTTGGGCCGGTTTTAGGACAGCTCTTGGACCGCCGCGTGCAACACCTGTTGTGCGCCGCGGCAGGTATTTATGCCATGGACCTGTCATTTTTCATCTCTCTCTGCAAATGCTATTGAAGCATTCAGACACTTTGCCTTGTGTCCCCTAGCCAAACTCTTGCCGTTGCGTGCACGACTTGTGAGTGTCGTCACCGTCTGATCAGGCACTAACGCCTGGTCAATGGGAGTGTTGCTAGGAAGCTTCCTTGCATATTCTCACGTATGTGGTGCATGCATTCTAGCATGTTTTGCTCCATGTTATACTAATAAGAAACCAAGCAGATTATGCTGATCACAGCAATCGAGCTCTCAGGCATGCATGGGCATGATACTGCCGGCGCCGCTGTTGCACTTGACTTCGCTGCCAACAGTGCATAGTGGATTGGCCGTGCGCCAGTGCAGCATCGGAGAGCCTCACTTNGCTATTGAAGCATTCAGACACTTTGCCTTGTGTCCCCTAGCCAAACTCTTGCCGTTGCGTGCACGACTTGTGACTGTCGTCACCGTCTGATCAGGCACTGACGCCTGGTCAACGGGAGTGTTGCTAGGAAGCTTCCTTGCATATTCTCACGTATGTGGTGTATGCATTCTAGCATGTTTTGCTCCATGTTATACTAATAAGAAACCAAGCAGATTATGCTGATCACAGCAATCGAGCTCTCAGGCATGCATGGGCATGATACTGCCGGCGCCGCTGTTGCACTTGACTTCGCTGCCAACAGTGCATAGTGGATTGGCCGTGCGCCAGTGCAGCATCGGAGAGCCTCACTTCAGATTAGTCACCTGCAGTGGTAGTGTGTGTGTAGACAAGGTCAAGAGGTCACCTGCGTGTCTTAAACCCCATTCACAACACTCTTCCAGGACCCACACACGCACAGGCTGTCACTGTGCCATCGCGTATGTTTCAATACCAACATTGCCACCAGCAATGCTGGCTGGTACACAAGAAGCACAAGCTGTTGCACCAAGCGTGGATGCAACAACAGTGTTGGAAACCAGCGTTTCTCCCAAGGCAAAGGGGATGTGAGATGGTGATGATGAAGTAGACTCACAACCAGAACTAGCAAGGGAAGTACAGTTGCTATGTGTGGATGACCTATGCGCTACGATGTGGGCTGCCTGTTCCACGTCACCAAGAGCTACACGCTGACTCTGGTGACGTATTCTATGGGAAACGGGTGAGCTTACAAGAGATTGAGAGGTCGTGGAACTCGTGGAGGTCTTGTAGTTGGCACGATTTGCAGTGGCTGAGAGTCGTTAGAAGCTGAATTGTAGTATGTTGCGTACTTTGCAACATCCTCTCGCTCATAGCCTTTGGTCCTTGCCGGGGAAGTAGCCGGGGTTATCGTGTCGAACACACGACCACTGCTTACGCTCAGCTTTGGCCTCATAGTACGTGACCTTTTGCTTGATGTGGTCTTGCTCACATCTGGCTGTGAGTGACGTGGGAATGTGCTCGTACTCTGGCGGAGACAGAAAGGTTCAAACCGTTCAGCTACCCTGCTAGGCAGCTGTTCACAAGCCATGACAAAGAAGCTATGACGGCCACAGCAGTGTAGAGGTAGGCACAAACACACTGTGCACTAAAAGCTTGGCTGCTGCTGCTGTAGGGACTGCTGTAGCTGTGGACATGAATGCGCAAGTACAGACGAAAGTTCCACTGCTACTGCTGATGTGGCAGCTGCCACTGCCACCAATGCGGTGGCTTCGCTGAAATGTGGGTGCAGGTACACCACTTTCTGAGGGCTACCTGTTGTTGGAGCTACGTGAAGGTGAAGGTACATGCCAAGGTACGGGGATGTAGCTGGTAGCTGCGGCTGCAGAAGCACGGGCGGGCACGATCCTGCTTTGCTCTCAGGTCAATGCTACGAAAGTGATTGTCAAAGGTGAGACTGGAGCTACCACGTCCAATGTGGTAGAGGCAAGTGAAGCACAGGTGAAGATGTACCACAGGCCGGAGAGCAACGCTGATGTTGTCGTCGCAAGAGTGCGGATCATTCGCAAATGCGGGTTACGACTTGCTGCCAATGAGACGGCTGAGGGTTCTGACGTATAGGCTTCGGAAGTCTGCTGTGCACTGAGAGTGATGCTGCTGCCTCGATCGTCACCGCTGCAATGAGAGCTACCGCGACCAATGCAATAGAGGTGGCTAGAGCATGGGTGTAGATGTACCATGGACCCAGTGGAAAATGCTGATGATTTAGTCACGAGGAGTGTGGATGCCTGGGAAATGGGGGGTGGAGTTTCTACCAAGAAGACAATGGACGCTGCCGAAGCACTCCCTCAATCCCGGCCGGGTACGCACCCGCCACGGTTTCTACCCACCCTTTGATTGCAGAAGTTACGAACTCTGCAAGCGCAACAGCAGCAGTGCTCACAGCACACGGCAGGCTCTCGCCCGTGCTTTTGCTTTGAGAATCAAAGCCATCCTTTCTGTAGCAACTACACTCCACATTTTGGCTGCAACAAAAGCACTGCCACCGGCCCAATGGTGCATCTGCACCCGTGCTCTTGCTGCTTCTACCGCATTGGCCACAGTAGCTCCTATGGAAGCAGCAATTAGCGCAGCAGAAACACCACTCATATTGCACAGTGGGCTCACGATTCAGCAGTTTTTTGGGCCTTGTGAACTGTCATGGGCTCTAGAGGCAGTCGGGAGAGACCACCAGCAGCAAAGCAATGAGCCACATACCAGAAGACAGATGTACCAAGGACTCAATGAAATTCATACTCCACAAGAGCATCGCCAAGGAAAGAGCTGGGATGCATGATGGACACAAAGGTAAAAACATCAGCAGATGTAGTAAGACAAGGAGCACAAAGCCCAGGTTCACCAGACAAGATCGTGCAAGAACGTGTGGTAGGGCCACGAAAGGAAGGCCCCAGAGACGTAGAAGATGTACAGGTCTTGGTAGGAAGGACACGCAGATCACCACCTCGGGCATAGGGAGACACAAGAGGAAGCGAGGATGCAACATGCAAGACAGGTGAGGACAAAGAGTCAAAGAGTACAGCCAGTGCCGGAGAGGGTGAGGACACATGATGTACTGAGGTGGAAGGAGTGGACTTTGGAAGGAGTGGAAGAGAATTAGATGACTCAAAGAGTGCAGGAGAAGAGAGGGAGACAGGAGAAGGAGTTGTCGGGGAGACTGCGCTGTCGAACTTGGAGTAAAAACCTATGTGGACCAAAACACAACTACGCGCTGTATCTTAAGACTTAGCAAAATCTATGCTGTTGACAAACTCAATGAATGGATCTCATCGAGTCCAACTTTGACCTGGAAAAACAAGTATAATGGATGCTCTAAGCCAGCAATCAGACTTGATGGCCACGATTAACGTTGCTCATCGAACAAGAACCACATATCCCAAGGATGTTCGTGAAGGATTACAAGGAGTTTGATGGATACGACAAAATCAAGTTATGGTTCAATGATCCCTACAGGGGATGACGATTCACTCGCCAGGTCATCTTACCAATGAACGAGGAATTAAAACGGATGTTACTAGAGGAATACCACGACACCGGTCCAGGTGGACACTTCAGTGAAGACAAGACGCTCAAGAAGTAGGAAAAACAATACTAGTGGAAGCCGATGCAGGCCATTGTGGCAGTCTACAAAGGCGATAGGCGTCGCACTTTGTGAATTGTGCGACACTTGTCGACCGCAAAAATCTTGTACGCGACCACTAGGACTCCTCCAACTACTCCCTGTTCTGATAGAGCCGTGGGTTGAAACCAGCATGGAATTCATGACTGGACTGCCCATTATCCCGGAGGGATATGACGCCATCCTCCTTGTGGTCGAAAGATTTTCCAAGATGTCGCACTTCATTTTGACAACTACCGTCACCACAGAAGGAACATCACGACTGTTTCTAGATCAGATTGTGGGGCTACATAGCGTGTCACGTACCATCACCAACAATAGAGAAGATCATTTCACTCTTGCCATTTCTTGCGCAAATGGATGACGTGTTGTGTCAGTTGAATCCAGCTATCAACGGCTTTCCACCCCCAAACCGACGGGCAAACTGAGCGGATGAATCAGAACCTCAAACAACTCCTCCATACGGTACCAATTGGGCAGCAAGGACAAAGGACCCGTCAGTCCCGTGTACTCCAAGCGGAAAGCAGTAGGGAGAGCCATAAATTGGCCTCTGGTCCTCCATTTTCAGTGCCATTTTTTTGTTGAATCAGTGAAATCAAATAATATCATCTCATGCCACTTTCTTTCACCATTGTACGGCCTTTCTGTGGCTATTTTTAGAAAAGTGATTTTTACGTTCTAATTTTCACTCTATTCCACAATTCTTTCTGCAACCTACTGGTCTATGGCTTGAATCAGAAATTTTGTACTGAATAACATTGCTTGTCCTTACCCTTTTTCCACACAAAAAAAGTGAAGGAGTTTTGGCTTGGAGCCACCTCGGTCCACCACGGGTTTGAAGTGAGGCACACATAGTCCAATAGTGTGTCCTCCACCCAGTAATAAAAAGAAAAAAAAAGGGGAGAGGGAAGAGGTGGTTGGAGGAGGAGGCTGGAGAGTGAGAGAGAGCCAAAAGCAAGGCCTTGTCACGAGGATGGCCGGCCTTAGGACCGGACTCTTTGTACTTTTGGGACGTACTCCGAACACCGTCGTTCCAATGAATGCACGCCCTTGATCCAAGGAGCGTTGCGGGACATTAACGCCTGGTGTCCACCTCGCGAAGTCGCGCCGGGAGGTGATGACTAGAGGGGGAGGTGCCCGTTTGGCGTCACCAAGAGGTGAAGCGCCAACATCTCCAAAGCATGAACAGCAGCGCAAGACCCCCGTCGTTGCCGCTTGGCAAGGAGATGGAAAAAGTCGGTCGCTCACCGTCAAGCTCGGTTTTGGCAGCGAGGCAATGCCCACCATCACTCTTGCAAACAACAAGGGGTTGAAGGCCATCAAGGGGAACATTTCTGATGGTGACAACCCTGACGGGGTTGCCGCAGGAGATGAGCATGGAGATGAATCACCCGCTGAGCCAACGCATAGCATGGTCATTGAAGCGGATCGTGAAGCTGACAACAAACTAGGCGCACATGACACAACTAGCAAGGGCACTAAGGTGGGAAACTCCATGCCGAAGGAAACTGAAGCAAGAGCTGACCAAGTCAAACGCGCATCCGACCGCATGGATGATGAGGGTCGTGCTCTTGTTTTGGCGAGAGGGGAGCGAGTCCGACCTGGGAGCCGGGCGAGATTGGCGGCAACGTAGTGAATGCTCGACAGCGCCGCACGTCGCCTGGTCGTCAACGAACAAATCGACCACCTCCGCACCCGCCTCCCTCTTGAGGATTTCACGCTGGCTGTGACCGTCGTGAATGCGCTTGCATACGATGGTGGCGTAGTGCATGGCACGCTTCGTGAACAATCGTTCATGGTGTAGCGGATAAACGAGAAGCTGTACAAAGAGAACAGGAAGTTGATGCACAAGGACGCGGCCTCCGACCACCGCGCAAAGGTGGCAAAGTAGGCACTCGAGGAGCTTTGTACCAAGGAAGCCAAAAACCAGCGTCGTGTGCTCAACGCAACAGTTAGTATGGCGTATCATGCTGACAAGGTGGATTTGGGACAGATTTTGAAGCATCGCGAGCGTGAAAGCACGGAAATTTAACATGCGAATGTTCGCGACACGTGTCGAGCTCCAGTCTTTGATCATGCTCCTTGCCTATACGCAAACACGCTTGAACCACGTGCTCGTGCAGCCCCAACTTGGGCCCAGAAGGAAGGCGTGACTGGTAGCCAGGTGGTTCTCAAGCCGGCCAACTGCTACTATAGCACGTGCGGCGTCAACACGTTCCTAATGATTCTTTAGAGGAACCTCTGCCTTGCTCAGATCAAGGAAGAGGAATGGGGTGCACAGGGCATGCTTTTCTTGAAGGCAAAGGTGTTTGAGAAGATGTCGGAGCTTCACTTGTACCCCACCTAGGAGGGTATTGCGAACTGATGCGTGAGCTGACTCACACAAGGCAAAGGAAGGAGCTTGAAAGCTTTGTGTAGGGGAGCATGTCGATAGAGCGGTATGCTCAGGCATTTATGAAGATTTCAAAGAAGGTCCAAGATCGCCACCTGATAGAGCAGGCCAAGATTGATCTCTTCCATTGTGGTTTGGCCTGCCCTCAGCTGCGATTCTTCCGCCTTCATGACAACGGCAAGGAGTAGAAGTCAGTGCACACACTGACAGCACGCGTGTTCAAGGTATACAAGCAGAATTCTAGCGGAGGCAACGTCTGAGCCCTCCAAGATGTTCCGCCGACACGGTGGAGAGAAAAACTCTCGCTCCTCTATAATCTGCAGACGTTGCCACCAGGTTGGGCATATTGGGCACAACTGTCCCCAGCGTGACCAGCAGCAACATCAGGGACAACAGCAAGGCCAAAAACACGGTCATGGTGCGTGCCAAGACGGAGGACCAAACCGCTTCCACAGTGGTGGCCAAAACCGCCAGTGTTTGCCATCACGCTGCCCACCTTGGTGATGGCAACGGAAATGCCCTTGCTAACCATGGACGCTCTCACGGGGGGCAGCGTCAAGGCCAAGAAATTTCCACCATCCAGTGTCAGGGGGCACAGGGTAGTCACGGTGGACACAGACGCCCTTGTGACGATGACCAGGAGTTCAAGGGAGGTGATGGGGGACATGTCCACTGTCCCTAGCATGGTCGTGAGCAGAATTTTCACGATCCCCGATAGCTACCAGTAGGCTGCTATCTGGGGTTGCAAGGAATCATGGGAATGATGAGCACATGATGTTCATGTTTTGTGATGATGATATCACAAAACTTTGGATCATTATCTCCACATTCTTTCTCAACCATTGATGTGCCTTTCATGAATCCCGAGTCCCTCTATAACAACCGCTTGTGCCCACTCTAATATGTGACCAAAGAAAACCTTTAGAATCGCACAAGCCTGGTCGTATCCACAGAAAAAAGTTGGGCTGATGTGATAGAGGCTGCACACAAAGCTCATGAGATAAACTCTCTGACATCTACAATAGTGGCCATGAATGTGGGTCCAGAAACGGAGAAGTCTACATTTAAAGGATGGAAATTACTGGCCTCGTTCACCAAAGGAAATGACATGTGGGAACAGCTCGATGACATGGTTGAGCTGCAAAGAAGCACTCATGCTGATCAAATCTACCACCTCGAAGGCAAGCCTCGAGCGAGCCTTTTCATACAGAATTCCAAAGCATTGATGACCATGCAATTTGATGGACAACTGGCAGCACACCTGCACGCATCTTGGTGGATACTAGGGCGGATGATTTGTTTGTGAGCGGTGCATTTGTATGCACGTGGCATTTAATGTTAACGCCTCACACTAGTACTCTAGTTGTTGGTGACGACGGAGTGGTGCCAGCCCTTGGTGACTGTATGGCACGGTTCACACTGCCCGGCCTCACCACCAGTGTCCGCCTCACCGTGCTTGATCTCATGGATCCATTTGACATTTTTCTTGGGACCCGTGGCTTGTGCACCACAAGGCACATATGTGCTTAAACTCAAAGGCACTGCAGAATAGCAGTGGAAGGAGAATGGGCAGTCTATCTCCAATCCCACAAATTCAATGGCCTGAAACAAAGGCTCAATCAAGCCTCTCGTCGCTCCAAGTGAAATGGTGACTTCGACAAGGATGCCGTTGTTTTCTTGTAACCCTGAAGACAATGGACAATGAGACAGAGGGTGAGGTACCCCAAGGGGTTGCAAACATACACTCGGAATTCTCGGATGTTTTTGAGGCACCACCGGATGGGCTACCACCTCCACAAACAGTTGGACATACCATTCCATTGGAGCCCAGGGCTGTGCCTCCCTTTCAGTTTATGTATTGTTTGAGCCCATCAGAACGGCAAGATGTAGAAACCCAATGCAAGGAGTACCTCTAGAAGGGTTAGATTGAGCCAAGATCTTCACCCTTCCAAGCGCCGATCCTGTTTGTAAACAACAAAGATAGTGGCCTCAGGATGTGCATGGACTATCGGGTATTGAACAAACTCACTGTAAAAAACCGGTACCCGCTCCCGCGCAATGAGGACCTATTTGATCAGCTTTAAGGAGCAAAAGTATTCACGTCTCTGGATCTATCACAAGGCTACCATCAAATCCGGATCACGATAGAGGATGTACCCAAAACGACATTCAAATCTCATCGCAGAAACGACCAGTTTTGGGTCCTCTGCTCTGGACTAACGAACACACCTGCCACATTCCAAGCAGTGATGAAAAATATCTTCCGTGAACACCTCGGCAAGTTGGTCCTTGTGTATCTTGATGACATCCTCATCTTCTCCAAGAACTACGAAGAACACGAGTGACACCTCAGAATGGTGCCTGAGATTCTTCGCAACAACCACTTTTTTGCTAAGAGAAGTAAGTGCAAGTTTGTGGAGCCATGATTGGAGTACATTGGCCACGTCATTAGTGGCGAGCTGATCCGGGTAGACCCTCGCAAGGTGCAGGTTGTAAAAGAATGGCCTCAACCCAAGAACATGGGTCGGCGCTGCTCTTTCCTTGGACTTGTAGATTACGTCCGGCGGTTTATGAGAGGCTACTCTGTGTTGATGAGCCCTCTGAACGCCCTGACCCGGAAGGCAAGCACATGGGTTTGGTTAGCAAAATGCGTTGAGGCTTTTGAGGCTGTGAAGGTGATGCTCATTTCGGCACCGGAACTTGCACCCCCGAAATTCATAGAAGCCGAGGGAGGTACGTTGTGATGCATCAGTTACAGGGTTGGGAGCTATGCTGATGCAAGATGGCCACCATGTTCCCTGTGAGAGTCGCAGGCTCTTAGATGCAAAGACCAGGTACACCACTCGGGATTAAAAGTTGTTGGCATTCGCACATGCTTTCAACGCATGGTGTTGTTATCTCGAAGGTTTCAAGGGACAAATCACGGTGGTCACAGACCGCAACCCTCTCATTTGCTTTCAGACGTAACCAGACCTTTCACAATGACAGGCACGATGGATTGAATACTTCAGTCGCTTCACATGCACCTCGTCGTATAAACAAGGAAGTGCTAACGTAGCATACCCATTGAGTCAAAACCCAACACATCAGAGCCTCATGTTGAGCAATAAGGAAATCACAAACTGACACTTTGCCGCCGTTGTGACGGAGACAACACTGCACACAAACCCACTCCACCCACCCCCATGACCATTGGTCAGTGTGAACCTTTTCAAGAATCACATTCGGATGGGCTACACTTGGGACCCCAAGTTTGCCAAGCCAAGGAACATTGAACGCCATGGCCTCATGGAGGCTGCCAGGTGATGCTGGCATGAGGAGCAGGTGGTGGTCCCCGATGTCAACAACTTGCAGCAACACATCATGTTCGAGTTTCATAACCCTCCCTCCTCTGGTCATATTGGAAAAAAAAAGACAGGATATGCTCTGGCTCAACAACACTGTTGGCCAGGGTGGAGCAATGATATCAGGAAGTACTGCATGGTGTGTGATCTTTGCCTTTGCAACAAGACTTTGAACAAGGCACCTGCAGGGCTCCTCCATCCCCTACAGCTCCCTGACACCGACTCCCATGGACACCGACATGGGAGTCGGTGTCCATGGATTTCCATCATGGGACTCTTGGAGACCAAAAAAGGCCACGATGTTATCTTGGTTGTTGTGGACAGGGCAACAGGAATGGTGCCCTCACCGCGGAAGGCCGGTGTGAGGTGTACCACATCCTTCAACACCGTGAGCGTAATTTGGACGCACGAGTGGTTAAGGGGTACCTCATCCACTGGGCCGGTTGTGGACCTAACCACAACACTTGGGAGTTTCTAGTGCCAACTGCGGCAATTGCGGAGTACTGGGAGGAACTGGCTGCCCGTCGGAACAAGCGTGCCCTCGGGGGTACCACCCCAGCACGAGTCCCCTTGAGAGAATAACGGCACTTGCCCTCGGGCTGATCTTTGGCTTACTCCCGACAACCTGTAACGGAGACGCTTGGGCACCTGTTGCGGGGTCGTTTCATGCAAAGGGGGAGGAAGCGTGATCACTATTTCTTCTTTGAAAGCTGAACAATCTCTGAATTCTGAAATGTGCCGATCATGATGTTATCCTCTCCATGGACTGGCACTTTTATCATCAATGATAGATGGATTTGTACAAACTAACCTCTTCACAAAAGAGAAAACCGAATCGAGGACGATTTGTAGCTAAAGGGGGAGGAATGTAACACAACACAATTTTTTAACAGAACCTAAAATTTAACTGTCAAGAAAGACTGTCGTAATCATTACCTAATTGCAACAGTCCATGGACACTTTTCCGCGACCGACACCATGAGGTCGCATCAAACTTGACGCAACCGCGTGAAGAAAATAGTGGAAATCGAATCCAAACAACCATCTTGATGGAAATTACAATCATGATGTTTCCACCATTCTTTCTAACAGAATATAGAAACAATTACAAACAATAAACAAATCATAGCTTGACAAAGAAACATCAACATAGCTTTGACAGATGTGGCAAGCCATGACGACTTGGGCAAGAAAAAGACCACTCCAATGAGGAGGACGGTCATTTAGTTTTACAACACAAACTTTGCCGAGCTTGCCTAAGCGTTTTAGACGCTNACCCCCATGACCATTGGTCAGTGTGAACCTTTTCAAGAATCACATTCGGATGGGCTACACTTGGGACCCCAAGTTTGCCAAGCCAAGGAACATTGAACGCCATGGCCTCATGGAGGCTGCCAGGTGATGCTGGCATGAGGAGCAGGTGGTGGTCCCCGATGTCAACAACTTGCAGCAACACATCATGTTCGAGTTTCATAACCCTCCCTCCTCTGGTCATTTTGGAAAAAAAAAGACAGGATATGCTCTGGCTCAACAACACTGTTGGCCAGGGTGGAGCAATGATATCAGGAAGTACTGCATGGTGTGTGATCTTTGCCTTTGCAACAAGACTTTGAACAAGGCACCTGCAGGGCTCCTCCATCCCCTACAGCTCCCTGACACCGACTCCCATGGACACCGACATGGGAGTCGGTGTCCATAGATTTCCATCATGGGACTCTTGGAGACCAAAAAAGGCCACGATGTTATCTTGGTTGTTGTGGACAGGGCAACAGGAATGGTGCCCTCACCGCGGAAGGCCGGTGTGAGGTGTACCACATCCTTCAACACCGTGCGCGTAATTTGGACGCACAAGTGGTTAAGGGGTACCTCATCCACTGGGCCGGTTGTGGACCTAACCACAACACTTGGGAGTTTCTAGTGCCAACTGCGGCAATTGCGGAGTACTGGGAGGAACTGGCTGCCTGTCGGAACAAGCGTGCCCTCGGGGGTACCACCCCAGCACGAGTCCCCTTGAGAGAATAACGGCACTTGCCCTCGGGCTGATCTTTGGCTTACTCCCGACAACCTGTAACGGAGACGCTTGGGCACCTGTTGCAGGTTCGTTTCATGCAAAGGGGGAGGAAGCGTGATCACTATTTCTTCTTTGAAAGCTGAACAATCTCTGAATTCTGAAATGTGCCGATCATGATGTTATCCTCTCCATGGACTGGCACTTTTATCATCAATGATAGATGGATGTGTACAAACTAACCTCTTCACAAAAGAGAAAACCGAATCGAGGACGATTTGTAGCTAAAGGGGGAGGAATGTAACACAACACAATTTTTTAACAGAACCTAAAACTTAACTGTCAAGAAAGACTGTCGTAATTATTACCTAATTGCAACAGTCCATGGACACTTTTCCGCGACCGACACCATGAGGTCGCATCAAACTTGACGCAACCGCGTGAAGAAAACAGTGGAAATCGAATCCAAACAACCATCTTGATGGAAACTACAATCATGATGTTTCCACCATTCTTTCTAACAGAATATAGAAACAATTATAAACAATGAACAAATCATAGCTTGACAAAGAAACATCAACATAGCTTTGACAGATGTGGCAAGCCATGACGACTTGGGCAAGAAAAAGACCACTCCAATGAGGAGGACGGTCATTTAGTTTTACAACACAAACTTTGCCGAGCTTGCCTAAGCGTTTTAGACGCTAAGCTCCACCATCCGCGTTACATGCTCACTATTGTATATCTGTCTTCGACATGTTTGAAACTTGTCATTGAAGTACCCTGACTTCTATACATACAGTATCCATGTGTTTCAATCCTTTAAAGTATCTTCTACCCCCGATCTCATCCCTGTGAACCATCCACGTTTTGCTTTGCATACCACTACTCAGAGTTATACTAAGTGTTACGTTGAGAGGAATATGGGTGGTTCACAGGGATGAGGTTCCGAGTAGACATTACTTGAAGGAATTGAGACAAATGGATCACTTGTTTTAGTGAAATTTGTACTTTAATGATAAGTGTCAAACATGTCGAGCTCATACATAAAAGGATAAGAATCACAATGAGGCATATGTTAGGTCTTGGGTACTCGAGTTGAGCGACACGTATGACATCATGTTGTGAGCGGTCACTTCAAGAAACTCCTCTGAGAAGTTTGGGGGTTTTGAGAACACTGATGCGCAGTTCAAAAAAGTCTAGCGCCATCAAGAAGTCAACTGAAAAGCATCAAAACACTGATACAGTTTGTGATACTTCTGTCAACCTTTCTTGAAGGTGGTCAACAGCGTCGAAACCTTTGGAAGCAAAAACATGGAGGTCGTGATAGGTGATCAAAATTCCCTCGACCAAACAGCGTAACAATCGTGACGTCAATGTACGGTTGGCCATGATTGTAAGGACAGAAATGCCCACTCATGAAGTTTAGGGAATCGTGCATGTCTCAAACGTAACACTTTCCTCCCATTTAGTTGTGATGTGCCGGCGTGTTAGCGAACATAGACCAATGACGATTGCGGTAGCCGTCGATCAGATGATCAACATCTTGGAGGTTGTCGTAGGGTTCCCTACTGTTGTGCGTGGTGTTGTACCAATGCCAATTGAACAAATACTTGGTTTTCTTTCCACGATGTTGCTGTCTTCAATGATGTCTTCAGTCATGTACTTTGTATCTGCATCCATTTGAATGGGAGGTGGATAAGCGATGTCTTAGTTGGAAAAGCTCTTGTTGAGGTCCCGGTAGTGCTTGAGCTTGCTGATGTGGAAGACCGGGTGGATCACCATGTTGTGTTGTAGGCGATGATGAGCAACAACCGGAGTTTGCAAAGTCTTGTAAACATCGAATTCTTATCTTATCAAAGTCTTAGCTTATCTTTAAAAGTCAAACAGTCCCCATCTTTGGGTTTTGAGCTTTGCAAAGTCTTTTCCACGGAGTTTGATGCTTGCAAAGCTGAGTAGGATGTGATTGCCGATGCTTTTCCACAGAGTTTGATGTATAAAAGACTGATTAGGATGTAATTGCCAACATTGAATACCTCTCTACTATGATGTCGGTTGGCCGCTCGCTTCATGGCACCTTGTGTCCTTGCAAGAGTCTGGTGTGTTTCCCCCAAATGCTCGAGAAGTCCCACAAGGGGATGTCAACCGCGGGAATGTTGCTCTGGCTCTGGATTCCTGTTGGTTTGGCAGGAAGTTTTCCGTACACCACGTGGAATGGAATTATACATGTTGTGGTAGAAGTTGGGAATTTGTATGCCAGTTTGGAGTCCGACAGTTTGGCTGCCCAATATGTGTAATGCAGCTTGCATCAAGTGTGGAGGAGTTGTTCAAGCGTCCAATTGGTCCTCTCGGTCTGCCCATTGGCTTGAGGATGGAACGTCATTGATAGCTGCATCAAACTGTCAGAACACCTCATTAGTTCGAGCCAAAAATGGCTAGTGAAGCTGCCATCTCTGTTGCTAATGATTGTGTATGGCACAATCATCTAGAACAGAGACGGCCGCTGATTTATTCTCATGATGTGATTTACAACAGAAGTGTTGTTTGTTCCGTGGTGACGGTAGTCATAGTTAGAATGATTTTTTGCATTTTTAAAACTGTTCCACAACCGTGGGCTCGACGAACCCTTCGACCCCGCCATTTCCCGCCAGGTCCACACCTCACATGATGGAAGCCCAGGTGTCCACCTGGGCTTGTGTCATGGCATTCTTTCAACAACATTCATTGTAGCTCCTTGTTTTGTGATGAGTGAAACTTCTTCGCGAATAGGGATCATCGAACCGTAGCTTGGTCTTGTCATACAAGTCAAACTCCTCATAATCTGTCTCAAATAGTCTCGTGAGGTATGGGCTTGTTTGATAAGTGGTGTGCTGATCTCGGGCATCAATTTTGGTCACCGTCTAAGAGAATCCATTGGATTTGTTCACGATGTTGTAGTCATAGTTGGACCTGAGGAGCTCAATCCATCGAGTTTAATGACAGTTCAGATTTGGCTGAGTATTGAGATGTTTTGGTGTGTGGTGGCCAGTGCGGACGATACATTGTTGGCATTATGAATAACAGTAACAATTCTTAACTTTGTGCATGACAGGTAGCATTTCCTTTTTGTGCACCACATAGTTGAGTTATTGTCCGCATAGTTTTTGTGGCATGTATGCGACTGGTTGTTCCCCACCAATGTTGTCTCGGAGAAGGATGGATCCTATTGCTTGGTGGGACGCGTCAGTGGCCATGATGTAGTCCAGTGGCTGATCCGTCAATCATAGGACTAGCGCTGAGGTCAGGTCATATCTTGAAGAGTCAAAATCCTCTTGTTTGATGTCTCCCCTAATCTCCTTGGTAGTTTTACAAGAGAGATCAGAGAGAGGTGCTGGCACCTTGGCGTAGTCTTCTAAAATTTTATTGTGGAAGTTGTAGAATCTTAAAAAACTTGGACGCCCTGAATGTTGGTCGGTGTTGGCCAATCAATAATCGCCTCCACCTTTTTTGGTCCATGGTGATCCATCCGCCGCCGATTATGTGGCCCAAAAACTTGATCGAACGGCGACCGAAGTCCCACTTTGAGAGTTCTCCAGAAACGTTTTCTCTTTGTAAATGGCTTGAAAGTTTGGATATCCATAAAATGCAAAATGTGATTCTCATCCATCCAACAATGACAAAAAAATGATGATCTCACTCTGAATTCATGCTCGTCGAAGGTATGTATTGCCAGAAAAGAAAAAGAAAAAGTGAATAGGGACATGGCTCCCACACTAGAATTGCAAGAGCGCGATGACCCCTATGTAGAGCCGGTGCCAAAGATAGAACATCGTAAATCATATCCTACATCGTCGAACCATACATCATACAAGGGGTTTGCATGTCGAAAAAAAACAAGAACAAATGGATCATTACTCCATGGCGATCAAGCGAGACGGTCAAACCTCCCTTTTTAAGATACAAACCCTAGTCAAATCCTATCCCGCATTGCATTCAGTGTTCTAGGATTTAAGTTTTGCACAGGCTCCTCATGGGTCCCACTACCACAGGGCCTTGCAGGTTCCATTTCAACACATGGAGAATCTCAAAATCACTTCAAAATTTGCACAGATGCAATTATCAAGTATCACAATCCCCTCAATGGAGGGATTGAAGATACTAGGGAATGACACGCATGTTGTGTTTTGTCGACGCTTGGCATGTGGATTTGACATGTATCTTTAATTCATTTCTTGTTATTGGCATAACGATAGCGTTGGCCGACGGGTGGCTAGGTTGTTTTTTTTTCTCTGCGACGAGCAGATGAGTTATTTAGCTACAAAAAGAAGGTATATTCAAGTAATGACCCTATGTGAAATCTATAAAAGAGCATTGGGGATGTCCATTTTTCTCCTACAAGGTGTGGTTGCACACGAGGATGTTGTCAAGATACACAATGACGAAGTCATCAAGGTACATTTTTTTTTGTTCATTTCTCCTCGTAAACATTGCTACAGTATTTGAAATTCCAAATGACATAGCCGTGAACTCAAAGTGCCTGTATGTGGTAGAGAATGCCATCTTCTTGATGTCCTTTTCTGATACAAAAATCTTGTGAAAGTCCCACGGAGTTTGTCAAAACTTCCGTCCATTCGAGAGAGTGTAGTGGTTCTTGATGGTGATGTTGTTCAATGCTTGGTAATCCACACACATCCGCATCTCTGTGATTTTCTTGTTATCAAAGAACACAGGTTCCGAGTAGGGTGAAGTGGATGGCCTGATGAACCCCAAGCCAAGCATCTCATCCAGCTGCTTTTTTAGTTTGGTCATCTTGTAGTTGCACATTCAAAATCTTGCCTTCACCGTCAGTCCTCTACCTAGCTTCAAGGTTATCTGGTGATTGGCGCTCTATTGCGAAGGTAAATCTCACAGCATTCCATCGGGAAAAACCCCTTCAAACTCCTCAACGAGTGGTGAGAACTACTCGGGAACAACTATGAGCTTTTCACGCGTTCAGGTCGATATGGTAGCTCCTGCTGCTGCAATTTCTTCCACTTTCCCTGTCTCCTTGTGGACTAGCAACGCATGTGCCCCATGTGGCTGATATCTCTTGGCCACGTCCGGTGATATCAGTTTGCATTTTTCAACTGCTACAACTTCCTTTTCTGCTTCCCATAACCGCCGCTATATTGTTAGTTGCTCGATAAGAGGTAGGTGTTGTTTTTTTGCCATGAATGCTGATGTAGAATGCTCCACTGCTCCAGTATACCTTTGGATTGTGTCAGTATAGAAATCCCATGCGAGGATGATGTTTTGGTTGCTCGTAGGATGAGTCCTCTAGGCTTTTACGTCATGCAGATCCCTGATTTACAGATGGAGAGGTTCTAAAAGTCGAAGGATCTGCAGTCGTCCGTCGACGATTTTTCCTTTAAAAATGTCTCGACTACTCTGCAAGCCCAGCTTATAAACCATGATGTTACTGAGAAAGCTATGAGAAGCTCCTCCATCCAATGAGGCCGGTAACATTCTGAGACTTTTACAACCCCTCATTTGTACTTGTAGCAGTATCAGTGCTTGCTTGTCCTCGTACCCCTCAGTGAGATTTGTGGTCTCAATAAAGCTCGCCATTCTGAGCCGCTTAGAAGGGTGACCGGTCAGCGCAGGTGTTTTCAGATCGGACAGGAGTTCTACCGTCTTCTCTTTCCAGTTGCCCTTTCCCGACTGCTCAAAATTTCTCAATGACTTCTCCCCCCTTTTTAGCCTGTCGTTGTCATTTTTGGCAGTCACGCGAGATGTGCCCCGAATTCTTGTAAGTCTAGCATAGATGTAGATTGACGGCGTCAATCTCCATTGTAGACTAGGTTTCTGCCAGAGGTGACTTCCCTCAACCATGAAAGGAAATCTGGCCTTGGGGTTGCCAGACATTGGATTCTTGCACCCGAGCATTGTAGTCGGTACTATCAATGCAATCAGCTTCTGTAACCATTTGTGAAAGGTCGTTTTGGATGCCAAAAATGGCAGTTTATTACATAATGTTGCATCTGAGTCTCTTGTTGTAGTAGAAATAGAGTTTTTCGGGACGAGATCACTTCAGGTGATGATTTTGCAGAAATGGCAAGCATATTGCACCATGCTGGATTGCTGACGCAGGCGTTGAAGTACTTAGTATGTGACAGACTTTTCGTGGCTACTGGTGGAATCAAAGTGTTGTGCCTTGTCAGATTGATCTGCTCGAGAGGTAAGATGCATTTGTTCAATGACGTGAGAGCGGTTCCATAAGCCATTGATCCAGCATTGCCGATCTCCTGGTGCCTTTGGATGGTCTAGATCAGACCACCAACTCAAAGTGGGGCCACACAAAAGCAGCCTCGCAAGGTGATTTTTTTTTTTTTTTTAATTGTTCAACAAACTCGTCATCAAACTCTTCAGACACATCCTGATGGTCGGTCCTTTGGATTTTGTAGGATTGAACGACTCAGGAAGTGCCGATCAAGTTTAGGAGTGACTTGAGAATTGAGGATTTCCCTCAGTAAGCACTGCTTCCCGCGCGCGCAGTTTTTTTAAACTCCTCCATCCCCGCATTGAGATGTTGGACCAGATGGGTGGTGAGGCTCTTGAGTCCCAACAGCTTTTGGTTCAGGTCTTCGTTGATGTGAGCCTGTCAGCCGGTGCCTCCCATCATGTGAGGTGTGGACCTGGCGGGAAATGGCGGGGTCGAAGGGTTCGTCGAGCCCGAGAGGTCCGTCATTGAGTTGGCTGTCGGGGTCGTTGGTGCTTGCACCATTTACCACAAAATTTCTTGCTGCTGCCTAGTTTTCCTAGAGAGCATCATTAGTTACATGCTGCTGATCCTCCATCGCCAAAATCTTTGCCGGGTTTTGCTACTTGTCACTGGGTACGCTCGCTCTGTCCACCGTTGTTGTCATGTGGTCTGCAAACTTCTGAACGGTGTGGATATGCTGAAGACTCATGGGAGATTGTTGCCTTGAAGTTAGTGCGTCAGTTGCCCCTCCAGCGCTGCTACACTCTAATACCAAGTGTTATGTCAAGCGGAATTTGAGTGGTTCACAAGTATGAGGTGCGGGGCACAAGACGATTCAAGGAATTGGAACATATGGATAAATTTTATAAGTAGTCAATGTACTTTGATGATAAGAGTCAAACATGTACCAGAAAATATACCAATGACGAGAATCACAACTAGGCATATGTTGGGTTTCAGGTGCTAGAGCCGAGCGACATGTGCGATGTTGTGTCGAGATGGTCACTTCAAGAAGCTTCATCGAGAATTCAGGTGACTTTGAGAACATGGAGGTGTAACTTCATAAAACTCTAGCACTGTTGAGAATTTGAATTAACAATACCAAAACATCAATGCAATTTGTGATGTTCTGGAAGGTGGTCCAAGTTTTCAGATCCTTCAGAAGCAAAGCACTGGAGGTCAAGGGAGGCGGGCAAAATACCCTTGTTCGAACGATGTAAAGTTCCTAAGTTCGATGCATTGTGGGCTATGAGTGTAACGAAAGAAATTCCCACACGTGGAGTTTAGTGTTACGTTCCTGACGTACACGAGTCCCAAAAATCTTTGAGTGGGCATTTCTGTCCTTGCATTCATGGCCCATCATGCGACGAATTTCGGATTTTTACACCATCCGGCCGATGGCACTTTAGCCAACTGCCCCGTCCTCCAGTATTCTGTTTTTAGAAGTTTCCAAAAACTTCAACCATCTTCCAGAATGGTCGACTTAAGTATCGTGAACAATATCAAAGTTTTGATACTGTTTGATTGCCTTTTCGACGGCGCTACACTTTTGTAAAGACGGGCTTCGATATTCTTGAAGCCCCCTGACTTCTCGAAAGATCTTATCAAATCATCCACTCACGGCGCAACCTTGTACACATCGCTCAACTGGAACGCCGAGGACCCAACATATGCGTCCTTCTCATTCTCCACATTGTATGTATGTGCTCCATGCACTCGACAATTGTCATCAAAGCACACTTACTGCATAATACAAGTTATCCATTTGTTCCAAACACCTTAATTGTCTTTCGTCACATACCTCATCCCGGTGAACCACCTACGTTTTGCTCAGTGTAACACTTGGTGTTTGAGTGCAAAAGCGTTGGAGGGCACCCGGCGCATTAACTACCTAGAAACAACCTCACACGAGTCCTTAGCGCATCTCTACCGTTCAGAAGATTACAGAATTTGTGCTGACAATGTCGAATGGAGCGAGCGCAACCGACGACAAGCAGCACTCATCGGCGAGACCTCCGGCTATGGCAGATCCGCAGCACATGAAAATGACACTCTCTAGGTAAATCAGGCAGTAGCGACAACCATCGCGGTAAATGTTACAGCACCGACAAACCCGACGGCCAATCCGGTGATGGACCCCTCGGGCTTGGCAAACCCTTTGCCTCCGTCGCAACCCATTGGGTCGATACCTGGCACGATGGGAGGAACCGGCCAACAAGTGCACATCAACAAAGACCTTTGTAAGAAATGTTCAGACTCGAGAGCCTCAATACCCATATGCTCCAACAGCTCAACACAGTGATGGAGGAGCTTTGAGTTTCTCGTGCACGCAAAGCACTGCTCATTGAGAGAAATTTACAACTCTCGAGTGAACCCCACATTCAACCGGCACTTCTGAAGCAGTTTGATCCAGCAAAGTCCAAGACAATGACGACAAGTTTGGCTGATGATTTTGGACGAATACTTCAGTGCTACTCGGGTCAACAATGAGAAGAAGAAAATTGACTGCATGACCTTGCTTTTGTGTGGCACGAATTTGAGTTGGTGCTCTGATTGAAAGGTCATCCAACTGCAAAGGGCAGGAGTAGATGGCAAGGCTCCTGTCCACTCAAAAAAATCTGTGCTGACCAATTGCCCATCTTCGCGGCTCACATCTCTCCAGAAGAGGGTCCCTGAGATTGCAAAATTCGAGAAGGGGTATGAGGACGACCAACCGGCGATACTGCTGTGAGTACAACCGAGGGGTTTTCAGAGTTGCATTGTAGTACCAACACTACTATATGGAGGAGCTTCTCACAGTTCTTTTCACAATGAAATGGTTAACAGGCTGGGTTTGTAGACCTAACCTGGGATGTTTGGAGGAAAAACCAACAATGGAAGATTGTAGATCCGTCACCTTCACAGATCACTATGGATACAAACTTGAGATCTGCACGATGTAATGGTTTAGAGGGATTTCCCAATGAGCGACCACAAAATCATCCTCGGGCAAGATTTCCTAGACTGGCACAATCTGCACATTGACTGGAGTAGTCAAGCAATGTTCGTCAACATTAATGACAGAAAGTGACACCTACATTTGATCGATCTATCCACGAAGTAACCGCGGTTACGGGAAGCAGCAAAGGTGAAAGCAGCAGATGAAGCTATGACAGATGCGAAACGCGAGCCAATCTCTCTAGACATGGCCAAGAGATGTTTGAAGCGTGGGGCCCAAGCATGGATAATCCACGTAAAAGCAAGGGAAGTGATGGAAATTACAGCATTAAAAGCCACAGCCACGGCCTCAACGCCTAAGAAGTTCACAAAAGTATCGAAGGAGTTTGCGGAACTCATCAAGGAGTTCAAAGGGGTTTTTCCTGACAAACTACCTCGAGAACAACCACTGCAACATAACGTCAACCATCAGATCGACGTGAAGCTAGGCAGCAGACTGATAGCAAAGGGGACCCATGGGAAAAGCGATCACGAGCTGACTGAGCTGAAAAAACAGCTAGACAATATGCATGGTCAGGGGTTTATCAGGCCCTCCACGTCACCCTACGCGCCACCGATGCTTTTTTGGTGAAAAAAGAAAACATGCAAAATGTGGATGTGCGTGGAATATTAGGCATTGAACAATACCATCATCAAGAACCGCTACCCCTTCCCGAGAGCAGACAAACTTTTTGATCAACTCTAGGGGAGGGGGGGGGGGGGGGG
>SZWC01002462.1:86404-102618 GCA_023375785.1 Penium margaritaceum | reverse complement strand
ATTGCCCATCTTCGCGGCTCACATCTCTCCAGAAGAGGGTCCCTGAGATTGCAAAATTCGAGAAGGGGTATGAGGACGACCAACCGGCGATACTGCTGTGAGTACAACCGAGGGGTTTTCAGAGTTGCATTGTAGTACCAACACTACTATATGGAGGAGCTTCTCACAGTTCTTTTCACAATGAAATGGTTAACAGGCTGGGTTTGTAGACCTAACCTGGGATGTTTGGAGGAAAAACCAACAATGGAAGATTGTAGATCCGTCACCTTCACAGATCACTATGGATACAAACTTGAGATCTGCACGATGTAATGGTTTAGAGGGATTTCCCAATGAGCGACCACAAAATCATCCTCGGGCAAGATTTCCTAGACTGGCACAATCTGCACATTGACTGGAGTAGTCAAGCAATGTTCGTCAACATTAATGACAGAAAGTGACACCTACATTTGATTGATCTATCCACGAAGTAACCGCGGTTACGGGAAGCAGCAAAGGTGAAAGCAGCAGATGAAGCTATGACAGATGCGAAACGCGAGCCAATCTCTCTAGACATGGCCAAGAGATGTTTGAAGCGTGGGGCCCAAGCATGGATAATCCACGTAAAAGCAAGGGAATTGATGGAAATTACAGCATTAAAAGCCACAGCCACGGCCTCAACGCCCAAGAAGTTCACAAAAGAATCGAAGGAGTTTGCGGAACTCATCAAGGAGTTCAAAGGGGTTTTTCCTGACAAACTACCTGGAGAACAACCACTGCAACATAACGTCAACCATCAGATCGACATGAAGCTAGGCAGCAGACTGATAGCAAAGGGGACCCATGGGAAAAGCGATCACGACCTGACTGGGCTGAAAAAACAGCTAGACAATATGCATGGTCAGGGGTTTATCAGGCCCTCCACGTCACCCTACGCGCCACCGATGCTTTTTTGGTGAAAAAGAAAACATGCAAAATGTGGATGTGCGTGGAATACTAGGCATTGAACAATACCATCATCAAGAACCGCTACCCCTTCCCGAGAGCAGACAAACTTTTTTATCAACTCTAGGGGAGGGGGGGGGGGGGGGGNAGAAGACAGCGTTCTGAAAAGGATGCATGCAATTCGAGTTCACGATCATGCTGTTTGGACACACAAACGCCCCTGTAACATCTATGGCGGTGATGAACAACATCTTTTACCCGTACCTTGATGAATTTGTCATCGTGTATCTTGACGACATGCTGGTGTACATCCGCACCCCAGAGGTATACAATGGACGTCCCCAGAAAGTTCTTAAGATTTTACAAAGAGACATTTTTTTGAAAATTCTCAAAATATGACTAACGTCACCGCTCGATCGAGTTCTTGGGCCACACCCCCGACTGCGGACGGATCACCATGGACCCGAAGAAGGTGGAGGCGGTCTTTGATTTGCTGAAATTCGTAAATGTTTGGGACATCCAGGTGTTTTGGGGATTTTTCAACTGCTACCATTGATTTGTAAAGGACTATGTGAGAGTATCAGCGCCTTTCTTTAATCGCAGTCGGCAAGCTACCGAGTGGAATTGGGGGCACAGCAAACAATAACCATTAAACTCTTTGAGAAACGCTCTGAACTCGGTGCCAACCTTACCACTGGCAGATCCAACGGTGGACTACATCATGGCCACCAACGCGTCCTATTGTACCATCACAGTTGTTCACGTATAAGTCAACGTCGGTGGAGAACAGACGGTTGCGTACATGTTGTGAAAACTACGCGGGCCAGGATCTAATCGCGTAGTGCAAAAAAAAGAGATGCTTACACTAGTGCATGTATTCAAGACATGGCGGTGCCATTTGGAATGCTGACAATGCTTTTTCTGCATGCATTTTCTATGAGGCCCTCAAATGTCTCAAGTGTTAAACATTGTGATATTGTTGGCGAGACCCGTCGCTGTGCAGGAGCCATATTTAGAGCACGTAGCATTTCACATGCACTAGATTGTGCTTGCATAGTCGTTCTGAAGATTGTTAATCCAAGAAAAATTGAGACCCGTTGTTCACACGCAAGCTGTTAGGTGTACTTCTAGAGAAGGGAGCAGTCAGGCTCAAGTCTGCCTGTGATGCAAATCATTGGTGGGTGAGGTGGTTGTCCTCTCATGTGATAGGCCCCGCCCATGCACTCTTTGTCTTCTCATTGTCGCTCACTTCAGTCCTAAGTTTTCACCTCGATCTCCTCTGCTCACCTCCCACCCCGTCCTATTCAACATCAAGACTTCAACAAACTCAACGGATGGAGTTCATTGAGTCCAAATTCAACCATAACATTGAGTACCGGCCTAGAAAGACAAATCCGGCAGACGCTCTAAGTTGGAGACCATACTTCATGACTGGAATCAGTACGTTGCTCATCGAATGAGACCCGTACCTTACGAGACTGCTTGTAAAGGGTTACAAGGAGTTCGGTGGGTACGACAAAACCATGTTTTGGTTTGATGAACCCTACTGGCGACGACGATTCACTTGCCAGGTCGTCATTCCTCCAAATGAGGATCTACGATTGATGGCATTGCAGGAATGGCATGATACCGATCCAGGTAGGCACTTTGATGAGGACAAAATGCTCAAGAAGCTGGTGAAGTACCTTTGGTGGGTCAAGATGCAGACCAAAGTGGCAGCCTTCTGCAAATCGTGCGACACCTGTCAGAGACAAAAATCTCGTTGCACGTGGCCACCTTGTCTACTCCAATCCCTACCCGTTCTAAGAGAACCATGGGCGGACATCATCATGGACTTTGTGACAGGTTTTCCTGCCACAACCAAGGGGTATGGAAGCCATCCTCTTCCTGGTGGAAAGATTTTCCAAAACATTGCATTGCATTTCAACGACAACCACCATCACTGCAGAAGGAACAGCGCGACTGTTCCTAAATCAGATTGTGTGGCTGCACCGCATGCCACGTACCATCATCAAAGACAGAGACATCCCATTCACTAGCCATCTTTGGTGTGAGCTGATGACACGTTATGGAAGTTGGATCCAGCTATCTACGGCATTGCATCCTTATACCAACGGATAGAGCAAGCAAACCAATCAGACACTCAAACAACTCCTCCAAAGTTTATGCGAGCCACAGGGCAACGATTGGGCAACAAAACTACAGACCGCCAAACTCTCATACAACTCCACCACTTCCCCCACAACTGGGAAAATCCCTTCCAACATGGTGTGCGGCAAGATTCCTGCCATACCGGCTGGATTACAAAGTCAGAGGAACATCCCTGTGGTTGGCATTCACCGCCAGGACTTCACAAGAATCTAGGAGGAAACTCGGCAAACCCTTGCAAAGATGCGAGTAGCCATGAAGCATATAGCCAGCTGACATTGCAGCGATGACTTTGAGCGCTGGCAATCGCATCCTCCTCGGCTCTGCAAACATCAAACTCCGAGGACAGGATTTTGTGAAGCTCAAGGCCCGTTGGAAGGGACTCTTTGAGATCAAACGAATGCAAACCCCAGTTTTTGACTTCGACTCCCAATCAGCATGGCAATCTACCCTATCTTCCACATCAGCAAGCTCAAGCACTACCGGGACCCCAGTGCAAGCTTCCCCAATAGAGACGTTGCACCTCTACCTCCTGTACAAATGGACAAGGATACGGAGTATGTGACTGAAGATATTCTTGGACATCGACGCTGTAAAAAACGACCAAATTTCTGGTGATGTGGCAGTATTACGACATCCCGCAAAACAGCCGGGAGCCCTCAGATTAACCTCTGAGACATCTCCCTTCCTTTACATCGGCCTACGTAGAATAGCGTGCTAGAATGTTGTGGCTCAATGGGGAGGGGTTGTTACATCCCAGGCGTACATGAGTCAATAAACTTTGTGAATGGGCATCTATTTCCTTACATTCATGGCCCACCGCGTGATGGCTTTTGGATGTTTTTGCCATCCGGCAAAGTGCATTTTCGCCAACTGCCCCGACGTCCTGTTATGCTGAACGGAGCGTAGATGGTGAACAGGTAGAAGTTGTGAGGCAAAACACGGTTTGAGAATTTGGAACACTTGAGCCAGTTACAATTTGTGGTAAGTGTACTTTTATCACAAGTGTCAAAATGATCGAACACATACATAAAAGTGTTGAGTTACAAATGAGACATAGTCAGGGTCGTCGAGTTGTTTGCCGAGCGACGTGTGTGGAGTCACGTCGTGAATGGTCGAATTTAGAAGCTCCATCGTGGAATCAGGGGGCTTTGAAGATCAGCGGCGAAGATGCAAGATGCATCTATATAAATCTTGACATTTCTTGATGAGCCAAGATTTTGACTGAAAGGTCGAGACACTCCTGTCAACGATTCTCCAAAGTGGTCAAAGTTGTCAAAACATGCGAGAAGGATCGTCAGGGGGCAAGGGCGGTTGGCCGAATTGCCCTCCACCATTGGAGTGAAAATCAAGGTCTCCCTTTGCGGTGGACTATTTTTATAATGGAAAACTGTCCGCGTGAAAAAAATAGTGACTCTTGTACATGTGGTTTGTAACACCTGTCTCCCTTTTAGCCGCAACGTCTTGGTGTGCGCATAGATGTGGCCTGGCGACGGCGGTAGTATCCTTCAATCAGATGATCGATGTCATGAAGGTTCTCATATGGATTCCAGCTGTTATGTGCGACATAGTAGCCATGCCACTTGACAAGATGTTTTGCTGTTTTACCACGTCGTCGATGGCTAGGGATGTCCTTGATGACGTATTCTGTATCCTTGTCCACTTGTACAAGAGGAGGGGGAGGTACATCCCTGCTGGAGAAGTTCTCTTTGGGATGTCGTTGGTGTTTAAGCCTGCTGATATGGAAGACCGGGTGGACTTGCTTAGTGTCGGGTAGTTTGAGTCGCGCAACCACGGGGATTTGCTTGCGCTAAATCTAAAACGATTACAACCATCGAGATTTAAGCTTCAAACAGTCGGCTCCGCAGAGTCTGATGTTTGCCGACCCGAGGAGAACTTTGTCGCCAGCGGTGAACACATCGTCGCTGCAATGTTGGTCAGGTGGTCGCTTCATCATCACTTGTGTCTCTGCGAGTGTCTGCCATGTTTCATCCCAAATGGTGGGGAAGTCACGGCGTTGGACATCAACCGCAAGAATGTTGTTCTGGCTGTGAAGTCCGGCTGGTGTGGCGGTACATTTTTCATACACCACTTCAAACGCATTTTACCCTCTACCGTGGATAGTGCCAAGTTATATGCGATTTCAGCGGTTAGGAGTTTTGCTACCCAATCCATCCTGCGTGGTTTGCATAATGTTCAAAGAAGTTGTTTGAGCGTCTGATTGGTCCGCTCAGTTTGGCCATTGGTTTCAGGGAGGAACACCATTGAAAGCTAGACCCGACTGCCGTAACGAGTCATCAATTTGTGCCAAAAACAGCTGGTGAATTTACCGTCTCTATCACTCGTGATGGTTCTCGGCACGTCGTGTAGCCGTACGATGTTGTTTAGAAACAAACGTCCTGTTTCTTTGGCAGTGACAATGCTTGTCGTTGGAGTAAAGTGAGGCATTTGCGATATCTCTCAACAACCACAAGGATTGCTTCATAACCTTTGGGTGCGACTAGTAATCAAGTGAGGAAGTCCATGGAGATTTAGGTCCATAGTTCTGTCGGAATAGGGAGTGGTTGCTGAAGTCCAGGTGGCTGCAAGCGGCAGGATTTTTTTCCGCTGACATGTGTCACATTATTTGCAGATGTTGGCCCGTTGGTTTGCCTCTTGTCCCACCAGTAGTGCTACGTCAGCTTCTCCAGCGTATCACCTTCTCCAAAGTTTCCACCTTAACCGGTGTTATGGCACTCCTTAAGCAGCATGCGGCGAAGTTTGTCATTTGGGGGAATGTCAACCTGGCAAGTGAATCGTCGCCGCCAATAGGGTGTGTTGTACCAGAACTTTGGTCTTAGCCACATGTGAATAACTTCTCGAGATACGGATCTCGTTGCAGTTGAAGTGTCGTCGCCTCAGCCATCAAGTCTTGTCAGCGACTGAGTGCATCTGCGGGGTTAGTTTTGCCTGGCTGATATTTTATATCGTCGTTGGACCCAGATTTGAGGAACTCCATCCTCGGTGCGGACCGTCTGGGTCCAACTAGTGCGGTTCTCCTACAATCGCACTAATGGCTTGGTCAGAGGCGTTTGTAGCCATGACGCAGTCAACCGTTGGATTGGCTAATCGTAGGGCTGGCGCCAAGGTCAGAGCATTCTGCAATGCGGTGAATGCTTCTTCTTTCCTGTCTCCCCATTGCCACTCGTTTTCTTTTCCGGTGAGGTTGGAGAGAGGCACTGACATTCGGGCGTAATCCCATGCAAAAATCTGGTAGTAATTGCGGGAGCTGAGAAATTTGTGAACGTCTCAGACGTTGGTCGGCATCACCCAATCAACGATTGCTGCCTCTTTTGCGGATCCATGGTGATCCGCCCGCCTTTGATGACATGGCCCAAAAACTCAATCGAAGGGTGACTAAAGTTACACACTGAGAGTTTCCTGAAAAAGATCCCTCTTCATAAAAATTTGAGAACTTTTCGGAGATTTCTATCATGTTCCTCTGAGGAGCGGCTGTACACCAGAATGTTGTCGCGGTATACCACGACAAAATCGTCAAGATATGGGCAGAAAATGTTGTTCATCGCTGTCATGAATGTCGTCAGGGCATTCGTGAGTCTGAACGGCATGACCGTGAACTCGAAATTCCTGTAGTGAGTTTGGAATGCCGTCTTCTCAATTTCCATGTCTGCCACGCGGATCTGGTGATAACCGCTGCGTGAGCCGATTTTGTTGAAAATCCGAGCCCCTTGGAGTTGGTCAAAAAGTTCGTCTACACAGGGAGGAGGGTAGCAGTTCTTGATGGTAACGACGTTCAACACCTGGTAGTCCACGCACATCTGCATCTCACCAGTTTTATTTGTTTACAAACACTACTAGTGCGGCGTATGGTGACGTGGATTGGCATGTGAACCCTTGACTTAGCATATGGTCACTCATTGAATAGGCCCCTCATGCTATGGTTCAGCTGCCTGTCTTTAGTTCGATGTAATAGTCGATGTCGCGTTGAGGTGGTAGGGTTTTTGAGAGTTCATCGGGGAACGCATCCACAAACTCTCGGATGAGAGGTGCAAACTCCTCGAACATCATCACGAAATTTGTTGATGCCGAAGAGGCAAATGAGGCTGATGAGGCCGATGAGGCAGATGAGGCTATTAAGGTTGTTGAGGCCGATGAGTCAGCTGCAGCCTCTTCCGCTTCTTCAACTAGCTCAGGATGCACAAGCCTCACCCGAGCCCCTCGTCAGATACAATACTTGGCCACGTTGAGGTACATCGGCTGCACTGGTTGTCACTTCTAGGTCGCTGCCACATCGTCTACTACTTCCACCTCCGCTGCTTTGACTGTCGCCTTTTGCCCCATCCGCAAAAGTTGTCGCTTGGCGCCGTTGACTTCCACGTGGACGTTGCCAGTTCCAGTCAATTTGTATATTGTACTGATACAGGAATTTCCGTCCGAGAATGATTTTGTGATCACTTATTGGACATGACCTCCAAACCGTTGCATTTTACAAGTCTCCCATTTGCAGTTGTAGTGGTTCTCAAAGTCTCCGCATATGTAATCTCTCATCAACAGTTTTTTCTTCAAATGCCCTTGGTTCATTCTGCAAACTCAGCCTGCAAACCATGTCGTTGCTTACAAAACTGTCGGATGCCCCTCTGTTCAATGGTGCCACTACCGTTCTATGACTATTGTAACCTCGGGGTTGCACTTTTTGTAGTATCGCCGGTTGGGCTTCCTCGCACCCTTCGTTGAAGTTTCTTATATAAAAAACCCCACAATCACCCATCAGAGTTACCCGCGATGTTGTGGGCAATTTAGATGGATGATTATATGGCGCAGATCGCTCTTCTCAGACAAGAGTTGCTTCTTTCACTCGTGTCTTTTGTCATTTCCCGACTCATTTTTTTGCAACTTTGCCCCCTTTTTGGCCTACTGCTTGCTTTGGCAGTTTTACGTGATGTGCCCATTTTTTCCATAGTTGTAGCAGGTGCGTGTATCTCTTTGGTCAACGGCATCTACTTCCATCAGAGTCGAGGAGTCCCGCGACTGGCCATTTCCATTCCCATGATAACTCTAGTTGAGAGCTCGCCAGTCATAGGATTCGTGGATGTGAGAGTTGTAGTCAGCGCTGCCAATCCTTTCTACTATTAAGATCGCTCAAGGTAGATCGTTATGGATGCAAGAAATAACAATCGATTGCTGGATGTCTTTTTTGAGGCTGTTGTTGTAGTGGAAACAGAGTTCGTTGGGGGCGAGGTCTGTACGAGTGATGATCTCACAAAATCTCCGCGTGTACTCTGCTACACTCGACTGTTGATGGATGCGCTGGAGCTTATCCCGAGCGTCAGACTTCTCGTTAAGCTGTCTAAAACGTGCAAGCATTTCGTGCAAGAATTGGCTCCAGTTGATAGGTGGCATCAGCGTTTCTTGTCATTGCGTGTTGATTTGCTCCAGTGTTAGAACACTTGTGGTCTGCGATATGAGACGAGCGATGTTGGCCGTTGGTGAGGACCCACCGGTCTCCTTGTGCCGTTGGATGACCTTTAGGTTGTACCACCAACTTAATGCCATGACGTGCAGAAGCACAGCTGTGAGGTCGATTTTGTTCCAATTTTCGTTGACATCAGCATGGGTGAAGAACACATCTAAGCTTGTCAGCTACATCGGAACCATCACTCCCGTAAAATTTACAGGATCAAACGGTTTGGGTGGGGCCGGACGAATCTTGGGTTCATTCAAGAGTTGGGTACTTCTCTCGACGATCACCACCTCCCGTGCACTTGTGTTGCGAAGAACCTTTATCGTGACGTCGAGTTGTTGGAGCAGATGGCTGTTGATGCCCTCGAGCGTGGAGATACAGTTTGCCAGTTCCTCATGGATCCATGCCTGTCATGTGGTGCCATCTGTCGCTCCTGCTATAGTCGTCATGGTTGTCGGTAAGGGTAGTTGGTTTTTTCAAGTGGGAATTCGCGTGGTGCGGTCCTGACGTTTGTCTGATCAACTCTACTGGTTTATGTCTTCTGTTTTGGGCAAATCTGAGACTGAGCGTGAGCTTTCTGGTCGCCTCACGCTATGTGAGCAGGAAATTAGAGACAGACACTTTTGGGAAGGGAATAACGCAATTTTCCATTAGTTTTTGTACATCAACATGATCACAACATTTATAGGTCTAGTCACGTGCTTTCCAGCACACCAAACCGTGCACAATTTGGCCAAGCATAGCCCAAGTTACGCTTGCCAAAGCGCAGGTCTCACCCACCACAGAAGCCTGACGCTGACACACGCCTTGGCGCCTTCCTTCATGTGCGAAGCGCCTTTCCCAAGGCGCAGATCCCATTGCACGTGATGTATGGATCCCCTGCACTGTTTCCACGTACCCTATCCACTTTTGGGTCGAGTTTGGTGATGGGGTCTGACGAGGTTCGAAACCTGTCCGCGGACCTGCAGTCAGAATTTTGATGAAGTCCCCAAGTAACAAAACGTACTACTGAGTTTCGGACGCCGAGCCTTGATTTTGGCTGTCCCTCAGTAACAACCTGCACTTCTGGATCCGGTGGAGGATCCACCTGATCAGGTGGATTATCCACTGGACGCCTCGGGAGGCCTTCCGGAGCAGTTTCTCCAGATGGTGTTTTCGTTACTCAATCCAGTCGATTATCCATCGGGTTTTGAGTGGCAGCCAACTCCCAGAGCGGCTGCGCAACCCCAACTTTGGAAGGCCATATCTCCCTCGATACTTGTCCGATTCCGGCGAAACAACTTTCAATACATTCAGCAACCCGTCAAATTTGCGGGGAAATCATTCATTTTAGGATCCAAGCACTTGTCGAGTCGCCAGATACGCCGGCGCGGAGTTTTCCACTTTCTGGCGGCTCTTCGGCGTCTCCCGGTGCCACACTTGGGCATGCGGAGGGGTAATCTTTCAACATTCTCCCCCTTGCACCTGCCATGCCCGCTGCTCCTACTTGCTCTTACTCATCTTCCGTTGTGCCAACCTGCCCATCATAACTGGTCATCCCAGGTCCGGCCACGCTCATCGCGTGCCGGTCCCGGGTTGCGCTTTGGTCAAGCAATTCGCAAGCATGTTGTGCGTGCTGCAGTGCTCCAACACCACCTGCCCCTTCTTGACCATGTCCCGTGCTTAGTAATAACGCACGTCAATGTGCTTCGTCCTCCTGTGCTGCGTCGGGTTGTTGGTCAGCGAGATGGAGCCGGTGTTGTCCTCTTGCACCACTGTAGGCTCCAGCTGTAGCACGCCCAGCTCCCCCAGCAACCTACGGAGCCACACCGCCTCCTTGACCGCCTCAGCCAACGTGATGTACTCTATTTCCACTGTGGAGGTGGCGACGCAGTCCTGCTTCCTGCTGCACCACGAGACCGCTGCACGAGCGAGGAAGAATATGTAGCCGGATGTGGACTTCCGCTTGTTCACATCTCCAGCGTAGTCTGCATCCGTGTAGTAGACCAGATGCAAAGGGTCCGCCCGCCCTTTTGCTGTCAAAACCTCACGCGCGCTTGCCGCATTGCCTGCAGGTAGCGGAGGATGCGCTTGACCGCCTGCCAGTGTAGTGGCCTTGGATCGGCCATTACCTGCTCACTTGGCCCAACGTGTAGGCCAGGTCCGGTCGAGTCGCCACCATGGCGTACATGAGGCTGCCCACCGCCGATTGGTAGGGCACCTCTGCCATATCCTCCCGTTCTTCTTTTGGTTGCGGAGCCATTGCCGCACTTAGTTCACACGTCGTGGAGACCGGACTGCACACCGGTTTGCAGTCCTCCATGCCGTACCGCTTCAGCACCTTGGCCACGTATTTAGCCTGCCCCAGCTCAAGCGTGCGCGCCCTCCGGTTCTGCGTAATGCTCACCCTGAGGTAGAACTCCATCTCCCCCATGTCTGACATCTGCAACCTGCTCAGCTGCTCTTTCAGCTGCTATAGGCTTGGCAGGTCTGAGGAGCACAAGATCAGATCGTCCACGTAGAGTGCGACAATCTGATGGAGCTTCTTGTTACGCCGCACGTACACGCTGTGATCCGCCTCACAGCGCTTGAAACCGAGTTGTGTCATGAAGCTGTCCATCTGTTGGTACCAGCATCAAGGCGATTGTTTTAGCCCGTACAAGGACTTTCGTAGCTTGCACACCCTGTCCTCTGACGCCTCCACCCCCTCGGGCACTTCCATGTAGATTTCCTTGTCGATGATACCGTTGAGGAAGGCCGTCTTTACGTCCATGTGGTGGAGCTCCATGTCCTTCGCGGCTGCCACCGCAAGGATGGCCAAGATGCTTTTGAACTTGGTGACGGGGGCGAACGTCTCATTGTAGTGCTCATCCTTACGTTGTGTGTACCCCTTTGCCACGAGCCTCGCCTTGTACTTGTCAACCACACCTTCCTTTGTGAACTTGGTCTTGAAGACCCACTTGGAGCCGATGACCTTGGCGTCTTTCGGCCTGTCAACCAGCTACCACATGTCATTTTCAGCAATGGACGCCAACTCCCACTTGATGGCGGCGTCCCATTGCTCCCCATCGGGCCGCGCAAGCGCCTCTTGCATGGTCGTTGGCTCCGTCGATGCAGCCAGCATACAGCGCGTCATGCCGATCCATCGACCGGTGCCTGCGTCGTAACGCTTCCCTGCTCTCCGTTGCCTCCCGCTGTGACACAGCAGTTTTGGTGGCGTCTCGTCGCTCTGCTGCGATCCTTTTGGCTCTGCCCGCTCCGGTGAATCATCGACCTGATGGCTCCCCGAGGGTCTTTCCCGCTTCGGTGAACCATCAACCAAACGAGCAGCACGTCTGGAGGATTTTTCTCCGACGCCCGACGTGAACTCCGCCGGGAGTGCGCGCTTCGGCACCCACGGTGCCTCCTTCGACGGATCATTCCGCCGGATCTCCAGCCCAGCTGCATCGTTGTCACAGTCCTCTGCGTTGGCTGCTGCACCTGCTGCACCACCGCGCTCCAATGCCACATCATTGACCTCCGCGTCCACCGGCTCCTCCTCGTAGTCAAGGAGCTGGAAACACTCCCCCTGTTTTGGAGTGTTCCCGACGCTCATGTCGTTGTTGTTGCTACTACTGAAGATCTGCTGCTCGTCGAACTCGACTTCACTGCTGCGGATGATCTCTTGCATGGGCGGGTCCCAAAGCTGGTGCAATTCTTGCGCGCTCTTGTAGCTGAGGAACAAGCACGGCTTTGCCCGCGGTTCGAGCTTGCTACCGTGTCGTTCCATGGACTGTACCATCGCGTGCGCCGTGCACCCGAACACCTTCAGGTGCGCCACATTTGGCTTGTGCCCGCTCCAAACCTCCTGTGGCGTCTTCCAGCCGCCCTTACCCTTCAACACCGCTGTTGGGGTGAGGTTGACGGTGTAGCGCGCTGTACGCACAGACTCCGCCCTGAACCCTCGCGGTAACCCCGCATCCACAAGCATGGTCCGCACCATGTTGAGCAGCGTCTGGTTTGCCCACTCTGCCACTCCGTTGGACTGTGGCGAGTACGGCGTAGGGGGTTCCCACTTCATGCCCAGCTGCTTCATCCATTCGTTGCAGCCCACGTACTCTCCGCCATTGTCGCTGCGTAGAGCTCTTATCTTCCGGCCAGTCTTCCTCTCCATTGCTGCGACATACTCCTTCAGCCGGTCCAGGACCTCGCCTTTCCGCTTCATGAAGTACATGTAGAGTTTTTTGCTACAGTCGTCAATGAAGGTGACAAAGTATCTCAAGTCGCTGTTTGACGGCATTTTGAACGGTCCGCACACGTTGCTGTGCACGACCTCCAGCAGGTCCTTCGCGTGAGACTCGTTCTCGTTGAACGGCTTGTGCCGTGCCTTGCCCAAAATGCAAGGCTTGCACTGTTTGTGTGCTGCTCCAACTGCTGCCTCGTCTGCACCGTTGATGACGAGGCCGCGTACCATGTTGCACTTCGCCATCTCCTTAATGGTTGCAGGCGCCGAATGCCCCAACCGTCGGTGCCAAAGCTCCAGATCAGCGCTTCCTCCCTTGGCCACGTTGACAACGCGCTCCTATGAGTCCACTACGTCCGATGCCGCGGGGACCACCTTGGTCTCCACAATGTAAAGACCGCCCTCGCGCTTCGCCTCCAGTACGACCTCGCCGTCACTGTCAATGCGCACCACTATGCCTTTCCTGCGGAAGAGCACCTCATACCCTTTGTCCGTCAAGCGGCTGACACTCAGGATGTCAGCCAGGTCGGGGACGTGCTAGACATCACGGATTGTGCACAACTCCTTCTTACCGCCCACCACGACTTCCACCTCCACGTCATCTTGGCCGGCCGTCGGCTCGACTTTGTCGTTCGCGACCACCATTGACATGGAGGACTTCTCGTAGGTGACAAACCCCACCTTCTCGACTTGGGTGTGCTCCTCGGCCCTGGAATCCAGGCACCGCCTGTTGGCCTTCATGAGGAAGTGGTTCTTGTTGTCGTTGAGGAGCGACCTGCCCTTGCTGTTTTTGCCGCCGGTCTTCGCCTCCTCCGGGCACTCACGGGCCGAATGACCCTCCTTGCCGCAGTTGCGGCACGTTCCTTTCTTGGCGCCCTTCTTGCCGCCGACCTTTCCGCCGCTTCCTCGGCCCCCGCTTCCACCACCACGCATTTTGGTGAAGAGGGTCGATGAGGAAGACGAGGACTCCCCACAGCTCCATCGATGCGCCTCGTTGCGGATGCACTCTGTGACGGCACCATAGGTGAGCTTGTCCTCCGACCATCCTCCGAGAACGGTGACAATTGGACCCCAACCGTTAGGTAGGGCCATGAGGAGGGCCATCACCTACAACTGTGTGTTGATCTTCCACCCCACGTCATTGCATTGCTAGGCGAGCAACTCGATCTGCTGCATGGCGGAGATGACATCATCTCCTTACTCAATTCTCACCGTGAGGAGTTGCTTCATCGCAAAGATTTTGTTCGCAAGCGACTTGGATTGGTGGATGGCGCAGAGCTTTTGCCAAAATTTGGCTGCCAGCTTGCAGCCTTGGAAGTAGCCCCACTGCGACTCGGCTGTGCCGGACACCAGGAGCATGAGCGCCTCTGTGTTCTTCTTTTTTAAGGCCTGCTTCTCCGCGTCCACAGCAGCTGCCTCTACGAGCACCTCCTTTCCCAACATGACATCCAGCAGCCCCTTATGCGCGAGGTGCAGCTCAAACTGCCACCTCCATAGCCTGAAGCCCGGGCCGCCCGCATACTTCTGAATAGGTTGCGTCTCCTTCTGCGCCATGTGCGCAGTTGCTACTCCGACGAGTTCTCAGAACTTCACGGCAACGTCCACGATGACGATCCCGTACGCTGCGGAAGACGTGAACGTTGGAGGCTTTCAGAACTGTGGACCCATAACCCTTTGTCAGGTGGGAATTTGCGTAGTGCGGTCATGACGTTTTTCTGATCGACTTTGCTGGTTTACGCCTTCTGTTTTGGGCAAATCTGAGACTGAGCGTGAGCTTTCTAATCGCCTCACGCTATGTGAGCAGGCAATTAGAGACAATAGCTTTTGCGAAGGGAATAACACATTTTGGCATTAGTTTTTATACATGAACATGATCACAACATTTATAGGGCTAGTCATGATCTTTCCAATGCACAAAACCGTGCACGTTACGCTTGCCGAAGCGCAGGTCTCACCAACCACAGAAGCCTGAAGCTGCCACAAGCTGTGGCGCCTTCCTTCATGTGCGAAGCACCTTTCCCAAGGCGCAGATCCCATTGCACATGATGTATGGGTCCCTTGCACTGTTTCCATGCACCCTACGCACTTTTGGGTCGAGTTTGGTGGTGGGGTCTGACAAGGTTCGAAACTTGTCCGCGGACCTGCAGTCAGAATTTTGACCAAGTCCCCGAGTAACAAAACGTACTACTGATTTTCGGACGCCAAGCCTTGATTTTGTCCCTCAGTAACAACCTGCACAACTTGATCCGGTGGATGATCCACCTGATCAGGTGGATTATCCACTGGACGCCTCGGGAGGCCTTCCAGAGCAATTTCTCCAGATGGTATTTTTGTTACTCAATCCGGTCGATTATCCACCGGATTTCGAGTCGCAGCCGGCTCCCAGAGCCGCTGCGCAAATCCCAACGTTGGAAGGCCATATCTCATGAAGACTTGTCCAATTCCGGCAAAAACACTTCCAACAGATTCAGCGACTTGTCAACTTTCTGGGGCAATCATTCATTTTAGGGTTCGAGCAATTACAGAGTCGCCAGATCTGCCGGCACGGAGTTTTCCACTTTCTGGCGGCTTGTCGGCGCCTCCCAGCGCCGCACTTGGGCATGCGGATGGGTAATCTTTAAATAAGATTACAACTGTGGTCATCAAAGCCGTTGAGGTTGATCTAGCTATAATGTAATATCCCACGCCATCGTTCGGCGCCACTTTAGGGTTCACAAGCACAGGCACGCTCTGCTCCTACATCGCCAAAGTCATCGATGAAGACCCACCGCAGGTCGTCGGACGTGTTCGCTCGCTTCATGTCATAGTCATGAAGTCTGCAACGTATTGACGTGCAAGATGTGCTGACGGCTTGTGCGAGTGGTCTTCTAGATGATTAAGTAGTCAGATGTCTCTCCAGCACCGCTACGCTGTGATACCAAGTGCTTGCCGAACGAAGTGTAGATGGTGAATAAGTAGAAGTTGTGAGGCAGAACACGGTTTAAGAATTTGGGACACTTGAGCAGTTTATAACTTGTGGGAAGTGCACTTTGATGACAAGTGTCGAAATCATCAAACACATGTATACAAGTGTAGAGTTACAAATGAGATATAGTTGGGGTCGTTGAGTCGGTTGTTGAGCGGCGCGTGTGGAGTCACGTTGTGAGTGGTCGGATCGAGAATCTCTGTCGAGGTATTGGGGTGCTTTGAAGATTGGCAGCGAAGGTGCGAGATGCATCTTCATAGATCTCGATGTTTCTCAATGTATCGAGAAGTCGACCAAAAGTGGTTGAAGTTATCAGAAAATGCGAGAAGGATCATTGGGGGGCAAGGGTAGTCGGCTGAATATCCCTCGACCATCGGGGTGACAGTCGAGGTCTTGCTGTGCGGTGCGCTATTTGTGTAATGACAGAACTTCCCACTTAGAAAGAAAGGGGACCTTTCTGACAACTTCGACCACTTTTGAGAATCGTCGACACCAGACGTACACGAGTCCCTAAT
>SZWC01002462.1:75221-85702 GCA_023375785.1 Penium margaritaceum | reverse complement strand
AGTCATCAGTCTATGACAGAAACGGCTAGTAAATCAATCGTCCCTGTCGCTCGTGATAGTCCCTGGCACACCATGTAGCCACACAATGTTGTTTGGGAATACCAGTGCTCTTCCTTCGGTGGTGACGGTGGTTGTTGTCGGAATAAGGTGAGACATTTTGGAAAACCTGTCGTCAACCACGAGGATTTCATCATGTCCATTGGGTGTGACTGGTAATCCCATGACAAATTCCATGGATACATCATTCGACGGTTCAGTCTGAATAGGGAGCGGTTGCAGAAGTCCGGGTGGCTGTGTGCAGTGGGATTTTTGTCGCTCACAGGTGTCGCAGTGTTTGTACAACTTGGCCAGGTCGGGTTGCATCTTTTCCCACCACCATTGCTTTGCCAGCTTCTTCAACGTCTTTTCTTCTCCAAAATGTCCACGTAGACCTGTGTCGTGGCACTCCTCGAGCAGCATGCGGTGGAGTTCTTCGTTTGGGAGAACGACTACCTGGTGAGTGAATCGTCGCCTCTAATAGGGTGTGTCGTATCGGCGACAAAAGTATCACGGCCTTTTGGTCGACTTCTCCAGGCATCGAGACATGTCGCGAATTACATACATGCCTCTCAAATCTTCACCGTCGATCGTCGAAGTCCCCCAACTTCCCGGCAGAGCTTGTCAGATCAAATCACTCACAACGTGACTACACACATGTCACTCGACAATCAACCCAACGACCCAAACTGTAAATGGCTCAAGTTTCCCCAATTATTGATCGTGTTTTACCTTACAACTTCTACCTGTTCACCATCTATGCTCCGTTTGGCATAACACAAAATGTAACGGTGCTAGAGAGACATTTGACTAGTTTACCCATATGGAGGACTATCTTACACAAGCCATCAGCGCATCTCGCATGTCAAGATTTTGTAGATTTTGCATCTACAACGTGAAACAAGCGAGCGCATCCAATGACCAGCAGCGGGTCTTTGACAATGACTTTGGCGATGGAGGAGCAAAACGTGCCTATGCACGTAAACTCTGAAGCTACAAAAAACACTGGCATGGCGGACTACGCGGCAGTTGGGTCAACCACGATGGCTCCGACGACCAATCCAGTCACGGATCCGACGAGGGTAAGCCAGCTGCCACTACAAACATCCTCACCGTCTCCATCGGGAACGATAGGTGGCACCAAATAACACACACGGATCAACGAGGAACTGGAAAACCATTTCTCTGTGCTCAAGGGGATCAACAGCCATCTGCTCCAACAACTGTCGCCTCTTTGTGCCATTACACGAGAGACGGTGCTCGTAGAGAGAATCACCCCACTTGTAACATTCGATCATGTAAATCTAAAAGGACCGACAGTTCAGATGTGGCTGACAAGTTTGGAGGCTTATTTGGTTGCTGTTGTTATCAACGTCGATCGGAAGAAAACTGAACTTGTGGCCGCGCTTTTGCGTGGCACGACACTACGTTGGTGATCCAACCTAAAGGCCATCCAACAACAGTAGGAGAAAAGCGGGGCCTCATTGGCGGCCAACGGCGTCTGTCTCATATCACCGGCCAGGGGCATTCTATCCTTAGAGTACATTAACCCGCATTGGCTAGACCCGCTGACAGCACCAACCGACCGTAAAAAGATTTTTGCGCAATGCTTGCGCATTTTGGACGGCTTAACAAGAAATCTGATGCTTGATACAAGCTCTAGTGTCTCCGTCTGCAGACCAACGTGGCAGAGTACACGCAGAGATTCCGCGAGATTATCACTGGTGCAAACATCGCCCTCGACGAGCTTTGTTTTCACTATAACAAGGGCCTAAAAAATGAGGCATCCGGTTTGCGATCGCCATCTTTGGCATCCAAAATGATATACCACAGATGATCGCAGTAGCAGAAAGGATTGACGTTGCCGACTACAATGCTCGGATCCAAAAATCATACAGCCAGCAACCTCCCAACTACAATTATCCTAGGAACAAAAAAGCCTAGTCGGGGGACTCCTCAACTCCGATTGAAGTGGACGCCGTCAACTATAGAGATACACGCACATGCTACAACTACGGAAAATTTGGGCAAATTGCTAGAAACTGCCGAAGCAAGTAGCGGGCCAAAGAGGGGTGGGGGGGGCGGGGAGTCGTAGAAAAATGAGTTGGGAAACGGCAAAGGGTATGAGTGTTATTCGCGACTGTTGTTCAAGAGGAGCAATCTGCGCCAAGCGATTGTCTGATTTCACAGATTGCAACGCCACAGAGGGTTTTTGCGATATCAACGTTTGACAAGAAATACAAGGAAAACCAACCATTGATACTGCTAAGAGTGCAACCCCGAGGTTGCAAGAGTCACAAAATGGTACCGGCACTATTGGATTCAGGGGCCTCTCACAATTTTGTAAGCAAAAACATGGTTTGCAAGCTGGGTTTATGGACCAAACCAGGGGCGTTTGAAGGAAAACCATCGACAAGGGATTGCAAGTATGGAGACTCCGAGAACCACTATGAGTGTAAGTGGGAGACTTGTGGGATGTAACGGTCTAGAGGTCATCTCCATTGAGTGATCAAAAATCATTCTCGGATGCGAGCACAATCCGCAAATTGAATGAAACATGTTGGATGTCTACGTGGAATTCAACCGTGCCAAGCGACAATAATCACACGTGGGACGGAACACGACTATGGAAGAAACAGAGGTGGCCATAGCAGAGGAAGCCACAACAACCACTAAGTGACAACCAGTATAGCCCATTTTGCTCAATGTGACCAAGCACTATATCCAATGAGTAGCTCCTTTGTGGCTTGTACATATGGAGCCAATGGAGAAAGCAAAGTGGCAGCAGCTGTCTCATTGGACTCATCAGCCTCATCGACATCAGCAAAGTTCACGATGGTTCCCGAGGAGTTTGTACCTCTCATCTGAGAATTTACCGACATCTTTCAAGACAAACTCCCAAAAACTCTACCACCTCAACGCAACATGGACCATCGCATTGAACTAAAAGTGGGCAGTCGACCCACAGTTTGAAGGGTCTATCGGATAAACGACCATGAGCTGACCGAGCTGAAAAAATCACTCGACGAGATGCTTGGTCAAGGGTTCATCCGCCCATCTATGTCATCCTAAGCCGTACCATTGTTGTTCATGAAAAAGAAAACTGGCGAATTGCGGATGTGCGTGGGCAACCAGGCGTTGAACAACGCTACCATCAAGAACCGCTACCCCCTTCCCTGTTTAGAAGAGATATTTGACCAACTCTGAGGAGCTAAAATTTTTACCAAAATTGACTTACGCAATGGCTATCACTATATCCACATGGCGGACACCAACATCAAGAAGAAATCGTTCAAAATGCGCTACGAGCATTTCGAATTGACGGTCATGTCGTTTGGACTCATGAATGCCTTGGCGACATTCATGGCGGCAATGAACAACATTTTCTGCCTATACCTCAACGATTTTGGCGTGGTGTACCTCCATGACGTTCTAGTGTGCAACCGCATTCCCGAGGTGCTCGATGTACATCTCCATTTTTTCACAGTTTTACGAAGAGAGAAATTTTTTGGAAAACTCTCGAAGTGCAACTTTGGTTGTCATTCGGTTGAGTTTTTGGGCCACGTCATCAACAGCAGACGGATCACCATGGATCCAAAAATAGTGGCAGCAATTGCTGATTGGCCGACACCAACCAACGCCCAAGACATTCAAGTTTTCCTCGGCTTCTGCAATTAGTATTGGTATTTTGGACAGGAGTACGTCCAAGTATTAGCGCCTCTCTCTGATCTCACTCGAAAAGAAAACAAGTGGCGGTGGGGAGACAACAAACAAGAGGCGTTCACCAATTTGTGGAACGCTCTGACCTTGGTGCGAGCCCTACGATAAGCTGATCCATCAGTTGACTACGTCATGGCTACAGACGCCTCCAATCGAGCCATCGTCGCACTCCTTCTAGAAGATAATGGCAACAAAGAGCAACCAGTCGCACATATGTTGCAAACGTTGCGTGGACCAGAACTCAACTATGCCGTAAACAAGAAAGAAATGCTGGAGTTTGTACACACATTTAAGACGTGGTGGTGCAATCTTCAATGATGCTAATGTGTCATACGCACCAACCATCATGCGCTAAGACATGTGAAGACAGAGCCAAACCTCAGTCGACATCAAACCTGATGGATGGAGTTCCTTGAATCAGGGTTTGAGTACAATATTGACTATCGACCGAGAAAAATCAACCCACCAGGCACATTCAACCGCAGTCCAGACTTTGATGGCTCAGGCAGCGATACTTCAGCTACTCCAAGATCCATATCTTGAGCATGTTTTCACACGAGGCTACGACTAGCATGGCGGATACGACAAAGCAGAGTCCTGGTATGGTGTACCCTATCGGCGGCAACAAGTTATTCGCCAGGTGGTTTTCCCTCCAAACGATCAACTCCATTGCATGTTGCTTGGGGAATACCGCATCGGTCCAAGTGGCAATTTTGGAGAAGACAAAACACTAAAGAAGCTGGCAAAACACTAGTTATGGGACAAGATGCACACCGACGTGGCCGACTTCTGCAAAACCTACGACACATGTCAGCAACAAAACTCTTGTTGCACAACGGCCACCCGGACTTCTACAGCCACTCCCTATTCCAACATAATTGTAGACCGACATCTCGATGGACTTCGTCACTAGATTACCAGTCACACCCGAGGGATATGATGCAATCTCTGTGGTTGTCGACAGGTTTTCCAAAATGTCCCACTTTATCCCAATGACGACCACCTTCAACGCCAAAGGAACATTGCAACTGTTTGTACACAACATTGCATGGCTACAAGGCGTGCCGAGAACCATCATGATTCACAGGGACTGTCGATTCGCTAGCCTTTTTTGGAACGAACTGATGACTCACTACGGCAGTCGGATCTAGTTCTCAACGGCGTTCCACAGGTAAACCTTTGGCAAAAGCAAGCAGACCAATCAGACACTCAAACAAATTCTCCAAATATTATGCGAACCACACGGGACGAATTGGACAGCAAAACTCCTGAATTATGAAATCACATATGATTCGGCAATCTCCACCGCAACAAGTGAACTCTGTTCAAAGTGGTGTATGGAAAACTTCTCGCCACACCAGCTGGAATACAAAACCAAAGCAAAATTTCCGTGGTTGATGATTAACACCACAAATTCTCCACCACTTGGGAGGAAACATGGAAGACACTCGCGAAGACACAAGCAACGATGAAGCAAACAGTTGAACGACATCGGAGCGACGACGTGTTCACTGTTGTAGACAAAGTTCTCCTCAAATTGGCAAACATCAAACTCCACCAAGCTTATTGTTCAAAGCTCAACCTCAATTTCTAGGGCCGTATAAGATCAAGCGCATGCAAACCCCTGTGGTTGAATGAATCAAACTCCCTGAATCCATGCAAGTTCACCCGGTATTCCATGTCAAGCACTACCAGGACCCCGGAGAGAACTTCCCCTGTAGGGATGTACCTCCCCCACCTCTTGTACAAGCACAAAGTACGTCTTCAAGAACATCCTCGGCCATCGATGACGTGGCAAAATGACAGAATATCTCTTCAAGTGATACGACTATGACGCCACGCATAACAGCTGGGAACCTTATGACAACCTCCACGACGTCGATCATCTGATCAATGGATGCTACCACCGTCACTTGGCCACATTTGTACGCCCGCCGAGATGTCATGGCTAGAAGGGGGGAAGTGCTACATACCAGACATACACGAGTCCCTGATCTGTACGAGTGGACATTTCTTTCATTACAAGAATAGCCCACCATGCAGCGAGACCTCAATTTTCACTTCGATCCCGGGTGATCCCTCTGGCACTTTCTGACAACTTTGACCACTTTCGAGAATCGTCGAAAGAAGTGTCAGGACCTTTCGGTCGACTTCTCGATGCATCAAGACACATCAAGATGTTAAAATGTGCATCTTGCATCTTCCCCACCGATTTTTTAAGTCCCCCAATTCTATTGATTATGTGTCAATACCTCATAGTAACCTTTGACCTCATTGTGCACTCTCCTCCCTCGTGCAGGTGCCTGACCAAGAGGGAGACAGATCTCCTGGCGGTGTCATCTTGGTGGTGTAACGGCACATCAGCTTGGAGAAAATCGCTCAAGAGAGGCGCACAAGATGACATTGCTCTCATGCCTCTTGCTCGTTGTGCAGAAACAGAATTCTTATGCTCACCTAATCTACTCAAGGATCTTACCCTGGGATATACTTGACAGGTACCACCTAATTCGTGGTTGGGTGGTTAGAACCCACCACTGCTCTGTGCTCAATGACTCACATACACATGCTTCACTTGCCTCTCTTAAACGAAAAAATTCATGGCGTCTTGCCGTCACTACGCTCTCCCTTGCCCTCGTGTGTTACTTTCTTACCCTCACACACACTAGGGACTGTTCTCTACTGGTATCAGAGCGGTGTGAGAGGAAAGTGTAATGCGCTTGCGAGTGGGGGTCAGTCTTGTCCGTGGGGCAACGTCTCTCCATCGCCCGCTACGTTGACATCGCCACGCCCCCACTACCTGTGAGCCGTAGCAACCAACTTAGACTGCTGTCACCTCCCCTTCTCTGAGAGGCTACGCACATGCTTCGGGATAGATCTGCACTCACGACACTCATTCATCACCTTGGCCGAGACTCTGGGATGCTCGGCTCTCTAAACTGGCCACCACCAACGCCGCCATTCTCGTGGTGACCAGAAGCTACTTTGTGATCCCAGCAGCTGCCTCTCCTCATGGGTTTTGTCACCTGGACCACCACCATTGGCTCGGTGTAGCGGCTGTCACAGGTCCGGCTGATTGGAGCAACTGCAACAAACAGCGACAGCGCGAGCAGCAGCCGCCGCACCAGAACCGGCATCCGCAGTGGCCGTCACGTCAGCAGCAGCTCCGTGCACATTGGCACAGTTACATCTCTCGCTGAATGCCCCCCAGTTACATTGGTGGCATCAGCCGCACCAGATTGTGATAGCGGCAACAACAGCGTTATTGACAGCTACAACTATGAGCTATGTCACCTTGGCACTGCCCCAGCAGCTTCAGCAATAGCAGCGAGTTGCACTTACGGCAGCCGCATCAACTAGGGCATTGAAATTTGTGGCAATGTAAACCATGCCTCCCAAGGTGTGACCGCGGCTGCCGTAGAATCTCAGACGATGCAGCACAGACAACTACTACATCAGTAGAAATTTGCATCTGCGGCAGTCTGCCGGTTTTCATCCTGGCTCAGCGAGATATCCCCGCCGCGCTGTCCCTTGGTTGCTACTACAAGGGGCGGTCGGGGCACCGCCAGACGCATCGTCGCCGCTGGGTGAGAAGCGATCGCACGTCTGAGCCTGCTTGAGCACCGTCGTTGCGGACGACTCGTCAATGTTCGGTAAGAGCTTCCCCGCTTTCTTTCGAAGAGAGAAGGGGGACCAACCGCTGAACCCTTCTCTAGAGCTGGCTGCTGTTGAGGTCTACACAGCCTTCAGACATGACATAGTGAATCCTCTGGGTGCATTGACGTGTGTGACATCCACTCTTATAGACGTCGCTAAAGCTACCGCCGCCACTTTTGCAGTATTTGTTAGAGCCTCACACACGCCTACCTCCACATCTGCCTGTCACGTAACTGCAGCCTACCAAGGCATCAGTTGTTTTTGGGCCTATTATTGCAGCCACAGTGGACATAGGCATGCAAATCTCTGCGGTAGCATCTGCAATAGCATCTACCACTATGTCAACCGCATCCGCCACTGCGACAGGTACAGCCTCTATCCGCACCTCCACAGATGCAGCAGTCCCAGCATCAGCATGAGCTCCATCTGCTACATCCGGCCTCATCATCGCAGTCATCTCCATTGTGGTTGTCCTCACCACCCTCAGAGCAGCCTCTACCACTACAGCATTTGCCCTAAGGGTTCTTGTTTCTTCTACGATCTCCATCCTTGCTGCTGCTTCAGTGGCTGCAATTCCTCCCTCCTTGCGTTTCTACGCAATCCCTCTCCTCCTTCGTATGCGTGACCTCCTCCTTTGTTTGTTGCACCCTCCTATCCTTCTCCGTTGCTTCTCTTGCGGTGGCTTGTTCTATGGGACAGAGGATGGGATGTCTTGCAGCTTATAATCACCTCCCAAAGCCACCCCATTTTTTCCACGCCCGTTAGGGCTAGAGAAACTCTGCCGGAATTCATCTGGCAGGATCCCACTTTCATCGCCATGCCTGGTGACGAAGAGTCAGTCATCGCAGACTTGCAGCACCAGCTGACCCTCGCTCGTGAGGCTCAGCGGGAGGTTGAAGACCGCCTCAAGCTCGTGAATGACAATTGCGCTGCATTCGCTGATGAGGTTGCCGCCATTGTCCTTAAGCTTCTCCCTGTAGTGTCAGTCCCCTTNTTCCACGCCCGTTAGGGCTAGAGAAACTCTGCCGGAATTCATCTGGCAGGATCCCACTTTCATCGCCATGCCTGGTGACGAAGAGTCAGTCATCGCAGACTTGCAGCACCAGCTGACCCTCGCTCGTGAGGCTCAGCGGGAGGTTGAAGACCGCCTCAAGCTCGTGAATGACAATTGCGCTGCATTCGCTGATGAGGTTGCCGCCATTGTCCTTAAGCTTCTCCCTGTAGTGTCAGTCCCCTTTGCTACTACCACTGCTGTTGTTTGTGCTGGTACTTCCTCCACGCCGTCTGCTAGGAGCACCACTGCTGCTCCCCCAGCTGCCGTTACCCCTGCTGCCACTCCCGCTGTCGTCTTGTGTGAGCATGACTTCTTCTCCCAGCCTCTAGTCCTTACCACTGGACTTGCATTCTCCTCTTAGAAGACTCGCTTCAGTGCCTAGGCCCAGGGGGAACGTTTGTGGGAGTACTATTCCCCTGCTGTCCCTCCGTTTATGCCTGTTTCTGATGAGTCTGATCATGCCGTCCGTGCCCTCATTGCTGTCTCAACTTAGTCTCTTGTTGACGATGTCGGCACCTACAATGCTGACCCTACCATCCAGCGTCTGGCTGATCCTATTGGTGCATACACTATGCTTCGTCGTTGCACCGTTCTCACTGCTCAGGCTGCTCAGAGTACACTCACTATGCATTTCAACATGCTCTTGATGCGTGCTACAAATCGGTTGACGCCTATTGGGCCCGCGGGCTCAACCTGCTGCGTGAGCTTGGCGAGGCAGCCCCAGGTCAGCTATCAGTTGTCCTCACTATGGTCAAAGGGTTGATTCCCCATCTGTCCAAACTTCTCAATGACTTCAAGCCTGATGAGCTCCAGTGTCTTGCTTTGCACTCCATTCCCCCACGGCCCCCTCCTGGTGTCGGTGCCCTCTGGAAACTCACCACTCATCGGCTCGTTCCCTAGTGGACCAGTCTCCAGAACAAGCGTCTTCACCGTTTTGCAATGACTAGGGTTGCTACCGTCACCACTACATCCTGTACGTCCTCCCTGGCGGCTGCCTCATCTCCTTCCTCCTCTGATTCCCCTTCCTCCTCAACCTCCACTGCCGCCGCTTGAGGGGCAACTTTTCAACAGATACCAAGGAGGCGAAGTTGCCCCTCAGCATGTCCAAGTGCGGCGCTGGAAGGCGACGACGAGCCGCCAGAGAGAGGAAAATCGTCACCGGTGGATCTAGCGGCTTGAGGATCTCTTTGATACTAAAATGGAGACTTCCCCTCAAAGTTGACGAGTCGTTGAATCCGGTGAAAGTTGTTTCACCCGAATCGGACAAGTGTCTAGGGAGATATGGTCTTCCAAAGTTGGGGTGTGCGTTGCGGCTCTGAGAGCCGGCCACAACTCAACTTCCGATGGATAATCGATCGGACCGAGTAACAATAGTGCCATCTGGAGAGTTTGCTCCGGAAGGTCTGAGGCGTCCGGTGGATAACCCACCGGATCCTCTAGTGCAGTTTGTTCCTGAGGGACTTAGCCAAAATCTTGGCTCGGCGTCCGAAACTCAGTAGTACGTTTTGTTAGTTGGGAACTTCATCAAAATTCTGACTACAGGTCCGCGGACAGGTTTCAAACCTCGTCACACCCCATCACCAAACTCGACCCAAATGTGGGGGAGGTACATCAACACAGTGTAAGGGACCCCTACACCATTTGCAATGGGATCTGCGCCTTGGAAAAGGCTCTTAGCACATGAGAGAAGGCGCAACGGCGTGTGCACGCCATGGAGGCGTTAGGTGTCTATGAGACCTGCGCTTCGGCAAGTGTAACTTGGGCTACACTTGGCCGAATTGCACGCGGTTTGGTGTGTTGGAAAGCTCATGACTAGCCCTAAACACAATCTGCTCATGCCCATGTTCATAAATTAATGGAAAATGATGTTGTTCCCTTTGCAAACTGACTGTCCCTTAAATCCTGCTCACACAGCGTGAGGCAACCAGAAAGCTCGCGCTCAGTCTCAGATTCACACAAAACAGAAGACGTGAACAACTAAAGAAAATCAGACCAACGTCGGGACCGCAACACGAGG
>SZWC01002462.1:28833-50612 GCA_023375785.1 Penium margaritaceum | reverse complement strand
TGCGAAGTTGTCGTGTGGAAAAGTGGGACACAAGGGGTTGCTGGAGGCCATTCTTGCCATTGCAGGTCATCGGCCACGGCACAGCAAAAGAGAGCATTTGTTGCACTAGTTCACATGTCCTTTTTCCTTGCGGTCACCCTGCCACTGTGACACTGCGGCACATCAGTAGGCATGTCCTTGCATGCTAACTGAATTTCCCTCGGTCATCAACTGGGGCTACCTTCTCAGCTGCATTGCACACGCTTCTTCTCAGGTTGACTGAAGACAGTTGTTGCTTCTTTCGGTTTTCCATCTGGTGCTGGGTTCAAGTTGGTGAATCAGGAGCTTTCAGTTATGTTGTTGAAACTTTCCTGTTGAGTAGGTGTGGATGCGGGCTTGTTGAGAGGGGTGCAGTAAAGGGGGAGAGTTGAGGATTGAGGGCAATAGAGCATGGTGCATCTTCTAGGGTAGGCACACACAAGTAACAGGACACTTCGAACTGTTCTAGGGCGTGCATGCCCATGTTACACAACACGAGCTATGTTGAGAAGTAGTGAGCGAGAGAATTGCAGGCCCAAGATTTGGCCACATTTGGATGGCAAACTTACAAGTTGCCCATATTCTCGCTCGACCATCTCCGTGTTGCCCCCATCAGGAGGATAATCACTAAATCGCCCCCATTCTAGAAACCTATCGCCAGATAGCCCCCAGTTTTTGTGCTTCGGGAAATCATCACCAGGATGCCCAGTACAAATGAAAAGTTCGATGTTGTCCACAGCTTACGGCTACCCCTCGCCTCATGTTCATGCTCGTGTAGGTCCCTGGCGACACAACCACCTCAAGCCTATGGGGGAGATGACGTAGCCTTGGGAGTGCCTGAGACTCCACAAACATCCATCAATGACACTCGTGAGGAGTTGGGGCTCAAGCGCGACCGTTCTAGGCTTTTCAATAGTGAGGCCAATTGGCCGGTTACATGTTTTCCATTTATTAGGTATCTGCTCGTGACTAAACTATGTTGGGTCTGGAACCGCCTCCTGCACAGTCCCCTTCCGAATCACGTTACACCGTACAAGCTCTAGTTTGGCCACCGTGCCGATCTGCGTCTCACTTGTGTGGGGATCAGTGGCTTCTGTGTGGTACACTAAGGACCAGCAGTGGTCCAAGGTCTCCCTGCGGAGTCGCTTGTGTGCCTTTGTGGGCATCTCCCTGGGGTTGGAGGCCTGACGGTTTTAGGACCCCGTCTGTCGTCGCATTCTTGAGTCTCGCAACGCCCTTTTGTTTGAGCCTCTCACCTACCGTGATCCGACCTCGATCATGTTGCTATCCGTCCCACACGTTCCTACATGTGAGGCTTCTCGACGGATGGGGGAGTCTGGGCCCACGAGCACCTCTCATCCGGCTGATGTGTTCGTTCGAGCCCCCTCCACTTCTTGGTCTCCGGCTTTTGATGACCCAGCGATCTTCGCTGTCGGCCCAGAGACTTCTCCAGCACAGCCGGCTTCTACCCCTGCTCCCTCGCACCCCACAGGCACCCATGATTATGAACCTGTGTCCACTAGTACTCTTGCCTCTGCGCGTGGTCTTGCCTCGACTCCTGCTCCCACTATGACACCCAGTCCCGTGTCTCCCACACACGCATCTCCTGACACTGCATCACGTACCCCTTTGCCTCAGTCCTCACCACATGTGGTCGTGCCTGTCACTGAGCTTGAGGTGAGACCCTCCAGCCCATGTTACTCGAGTGAGCCCGGTGGTCGTCTTAGACCATTGGTCTCCAGAGTCCAGTGGGTGTCAGGCCCCCACCTAAGCGCTCGACTCGCAGCATCGCGGGTGGTGATCCTGGCACAAAGGCCCTCGGCTTGAGTGACCGCACAGATCACATAGAGGTATATCCAGAGTGCCCTCTAGGACACGATCTGGTCACTCGCGAGTTTCATATCGCTTGTGATGCATCAGCTGACCTTGTGGTCATCAGGCCCACCACTGAGGCGTGTGCACTTGCCACTCAGAGCTCTCCCACTATGGTGCCTGATCTAGATACACTGAGGGAAGCACTCTCATCAGATGATGCAGATGCCTGACGTGTTGCCTACAAGGATGAGATTCGTGCCATCCGAGAGCACATAGTTTACGAGCTACTTGACCTTCCACTTGGGAGGAAGGCTATATAGGTCAAGTGGGTCTTTCACAAGACAGTGAATCCGGATGGCTCGCAGGAACGCCACAAGGCTCGCTTGGTCGTCAAAGGGTACTCGTAGATCGAGGGCATCGATTACACTGACACCTTTGCCCATGTCCGCCTGATGACCTCAGCTCGCGTTGTGTTCGGTGTAGTGGCTGAGCATGACGGGGAATTGCACCATATGGATGTGAACAATGCGTTCCTCCATGGCTCTCTAGATGAGGAGATTTACGTGGCTGAGCCACCAGGCTTTGAGGACGGTGACAAGGTCTGGCGCTTGTACAAGTCCTTGTACGGCCTCAAGCAGTCTCCTCGGTGTTGGAACCGGGAGATCACCTGCACTCTAACTCGTGTAGGATATGTACAGAGCGATACAGATCCCTCTCTCTTTATCCGACGGACGCGTGAGCGTTTCACCGCCATCCCGGTCTATGTGGACGACCTTCTTATTGCGTCTCCTTCCATGGAGGCCGTGAAGGAGGCCAAAGCGGTCCTCCAGGCTTCCTATAGGATGAAGGATCTTGGTCCTACAATGGTGTTTCCTGGCATGGAGATCGTGCGAGACCGCAAGCATTGGACAATTCTATTGCATTAGGCCTGATAGGCACGTGTTGTGGAGGAGGGCTTCAATGACGTTCTTTGCGTAGTACCCACGGCCTTCACACCTCTCACACCTGACGGGCAGGATGCCCTAAAGGTGGATGATCCCACACAGCTCGGGGAGACAGTGGATGTGACCTTGTGCCTCCACCTTATTGGATCTCTGATGTACCTGGCCACTACCACACGCCCCGACATCGCTTTTGCCGTCAACCTCCTTGCACAGTTTTTGCAGGTACCACGTGCTAGAGCCCTTTATGCGGCTATGCGAGTGGTACGGTCTCCACACCATACCTTGGACTCTGCTTTTGCCGGCAATGTGCAGTGGTTCTTGACGGCTACACCAACACCGACTAGGCCTGGAGTCCAGATGGACGCAATCGCACTGGTTACGTGTTCCTCCTTGGTGGTACCGCTATGTCCTGGCGCAGCGGGAAGCAGGGCTGCATTGCACGTAGCTCGTGAGAGACCGAGTATGTTCCCTTGGGTACAGGGGCTGCTATGGCAGTGTCGTTGCAGCGCCTGTTCCTTGAGCTGGGTCAGTCCGTACCTGCCATTGTGCTTTGTTGTGACAACTAGAGTGCTCTTGTCATTGCGGAGAGCTATGGGGTCTTTCACGCTTGCACGAAGCACATTTCGGTTGAGCATCACTTTGTGGGTGAATTGGTGGAGCGACACGTGATCTCTGTCATATGGGTCGGCACTGACATGCAGCGTGCTTACTTCTTGACAAAGGCATTGACACACAGGAAGTTTTTGGTGGCCATTCGTTTTATTGGGCTTTGCCCCTTGCCTGAGAGTGGTTGAGTGCGGGGTGTGTCGTTGTCAGTGTCACGACTGCTTTTGCACTCATTGTAGTCGTTCCACCACTGCACGTGTTTGGACATGCGTAGCATCGGGTCATGGGGGAGTGTTTTGATTTGTGACGTTCATGTCGACTTGTATAGTTTACTTTGACCACTTGGTCGTGTCCATGCTCGTGCAGATCTCTAATACGGACCCAGGTAGTACCAGTGCGTCGACTGGTGGTGGACTACTAGCTTGGAGCTGACCGACGACCGCCCTAGGGTCCTGGAAACTATCTGGGACCTCTTGCAGTTTTTTTTGCAGTACGTAGGAGTTGAACGGTAATCGTGCTTTTGGATGATTTTGCATATTTTTGCATTGTATATCCATCGTTTGATGCCAGATGAATGCAATTAAACAGTCGCAGTGTCCGGCTTCTGATTATGCATGTCTAGGTTCAGACGGCGTAGCGTTTTGACATGTTTAAGCTGAGTTACGGCCAAAACAATGGTTTTGGGTTGAGTTTAGGACACACCTTGTGCTGCCGCGTGCAACACCCGCCGTGAATCGTGGCAGGTGCTTATGCCATAGACCGGTCATTTGTCATTTCTCTCTGCAAATGCTATTGAAGCATTCTGACACTCTGCCTTGTGTCTCCTAGCTAGACCCTTGCCGTTGTGTGTACGACTTCTGATTGACGTCACTGTCTGACCAGGCACCGACGCCTAATCAACGTCTGTGTTGCTAGGAAGCTTCCACGCATCTTCTCAGGGTCTTCTGCCATCGTGGTTGTGAGGTTGGTCTGGGTGGCAATGGAAAAAGCCGTCCGATGGGGTATGCATGGCCTAAAGGCCTCGCATGATCTGGGTCCAGTCAAGGGATTGTGCACACTTTGTGTAGCAATGTGTTTCCCCACAGTTGTAGTTGAATGAACATCCACTCCCACCACCTGAGTGCTGTGGAAACTATTGCTGCTACTGTTGTTGCTACCGCTACTACTGCTCCATGGCTCCATGGAGCACGACTTTGTTTGTCCTTCTTTCCCTCTTTAGTGATGGCCATGTCCTTCAAGGAGGACAACGAAGAAGAGGATGAGAAAAAGGTAATGACAACGAGAGGTGTTGTCAGTAACATGATTGTCATAGCAAGCAATGGATTTGCTTGATGGGCCTGTGCAGCCTCACTTTTGGCCGTCTAGTATTGGTAGTACTAGTGGGTCCACCGGAGGAGCTCCAAAGAGGCCGGTATCTTGAAGACAATCTTTTGGTTGAAGTAGGTGAACATGATGATGAAATCCCTGTGGGCCTCAACCATGATGGTGCGTAAAGCCCACGGTTAGGAGCCGCGGTTGGCGTCGAGGCGAGTTGTGATACTCATGGCTTACGGCCAGTAGCCTGCCGTATGCTCAGATATGACGGCGCGTCTCTGGGAGTTCAGCTCCGGAGCCAAAATCCCAGAGATGCGCCATGATTGTTGCATGGGTCATGGCTCCAAGCAGGGTCGGGACCAACTCACAGCCGCGACGAGAGTGTGCTCCAGTCCCTGTACCAAGGGCTCCCGAGAACGGGAAAAGATTGGCAACGTCCTTGGGCACAACCTAGAGCAAGCCGGGCATGGCTCTTGCCTCTCCCTGCATCTATCGACACCTAACAGAGGGTCTCCCATGTGTCGAACCCAACATCAAAGGCAAATGGCCGATGTTCCGTAGGAAGGGCGACCTCAAGGGCAAGCTCAAGTGCACAAGGAATCGGAAGCCTGTCAAAGGAGACGTTGGGAGAGCGACACTACAAGAATGAAGATGCAGACAACCTGGAAGCATGTGTGGGAATAGTCCACTTACACAACTGGAGATGGCTCATCCCCTCAACGGTCTCTTGCCATCACGGACCACTAGCATGGTGACCATGCACTCCAGGGCCTTGTAACTGCTGTTGTTGGCCATTGCTGTGATCACTACTACTGTCGTCTCTACTCAGCAGCTGCTTTTGCACGCCCTCGTGCTAGGCACCCCGTTACTGAATATCCTACTGTATGGCTTCGGCTATGGCTGGGGAAAGTTGATGTATCCTCTTTAGCATGTTCAGAATCTTCTCAAGGGTGGTTGCATGCGTTACCTGCTGCTGTCGGATGTCCACCTGCACTTAGAACAGGGAGCCAATAGCCTGCGAGTGAGGATTAGAGGTTTCAACCACTGTGTCAGAGCTAGAAGGAGCAGTAGGCCCCTTTTGCTTGTCGTTGCTAGGTGCCATGTGGGGCGCTCAGTAGGGCGAATCACAAAGTTTGTCCGATTGTCAATCCAACTATGTTTCTTGAGACATTGAAACGTTAGCAAAACTTTATGTCTCAGCCAATAACTTGGCTGAGAGTTGGTGATGAAACCATCACCCTCATTCATGACATCAGCATGAATGTTTTCCAAATGCACAAGGATTGTCGCTATGGAAAATCTATCGTGTCACTCCTCCTCCACTCTGAGATTGTCGCTAGGGTCATGTTCCAACGTGGCAATGCCACATGGAACGATTAGGCTTAGGATTATTGTTTTACGTCCATGCCTTATGACGACCCTGTCCATCTTTGGCGCGGTTCGTCTCAGCCAACATGGCTGAGGCGACCATTCGCCCGCTCTCCTTGGACTATATTTTGTGAGGGCCCAAGTTTTGGGTTCAGAAGTTAGTCACAAAACAACCCACGACTGTTACATTGGCATCAGAGCAAGCTTTCATAAATTGCTTCTAATGTCGGTTCCGACTGTCCGTTGGATCGAGTTTCTGAGCAACGACATCCATCGATCGCGATTGCCAATGATTAACTTCTGGTCTCTACGGCCAAACGCCACCCTCCATCGAACGCAGCCCGTTCGATTACCCATAAGCTCCGGTCAAGCTCCCCAGTTGGGAGTGAAACTCCCCAGTTGGGAGTGAAAAGAAAAACTCTAAGCAAACACCACCCGACCGGCGGCTACCTGGCCTCGACAGCTGGATCAAGGCACCAAGAAGCTGTCGGTCGACGGGCGGGCGGATAGCCAAGACCGGTCTCACCAGTTGCCTCCCAACCAAGGAAAACAAGAGAGAGGGAGAGTGGGTCCTCACATCCTTCTCCCCCGGTTGAGGGGATGCTTCTGTCCCCTCCTTTACCCTTCAGGTGCCTGTTGCGCCAGAGAGGGGGAACGGTAAAGAAACGTCCTTCCCCATCTCTTCTCACATGTTGACGGTGCATGTGCGTGAGAGGAAAAATGCTCCCCTCTCCCCCTCACCTTAGGCGCCAGTGGCACCAAGGAGGAAGGGGATAGAATTGCCCCTCATTCCCCTCCTCTTCATCGTCGAAGGTGCAAGGAGAGGGAGTGAGGGGATGGTGCTTCCATCTCCCTTGAATTAGGTGCAAAGGGTGCCAGAGAGGGGGAGAGAGGGGGTGATGTCGCCCCCTCCCTTGCCTCTGAGACACCCATGGTGCCAAAGAGGGTCGGTGACACCAACTCCCTCCCTCCCCCCCCTCCCCCTTGTTCCCTCACCTCTCAGGCACCGACTGCGCCATAGAAGAAGAGAAGGTGGTTATCCCTCCTCCCTCGCCTCTTGGGTACCAACGGTGCCGGAGAGGGAGAGCAGGTAATGACCTCCCCTCCCTTCCCACCCAGGCACCGATGACGCAAGAGAGGAAGAGGGTATAATGGCCTCCTCCCTCACGTCTCCAACCGAGTGTACGCCAGAGAGAGAGAGAGGGGACGATGACACATCCCTCCCTAATCCCATGTGGGATGAGGGAGGGACAAACAACGCTAGAGAGGGAGAGCGGATGGCTACATCCCCCCTCCATCGCCTCTCAACCGCCGATGGCACCAGAAAGGGAGGAGGCAGACGGCAGATGGAAGCCAAGGGGGAGAGGGGATCCCTCAATCCTCCTCCCCTGGAATGGAAGCTTCTGAGACGTTGCCATCACCTGCATCGGCGCAGATAGCCCGTCAGTTGGGGGGAGAGACTCGCAACATCTCCCAGGGTTAACAATGCCGCTAGGAATTTAATAAACTCATGTTTCCTGGTTGTGCGCAAGTGGCGTAGTCAAAAGGGCACGTAGTGTGCAGGCAAAGGTCGTGGCTTGAAGTTTGTGGAGCTGATGATGACCGTCCCTTGTTTTCCCCATGACTGGGGATGGACGTCTGGGATGGAGATATTGTGAGTTTGAACCCGGTTTTGACGACTATAAGAAGCGACATGGAGCTCAGTCCTAGCTGTACACTATTTTGAACATTTCTCAATGACTGGTCTGAAATCTTTTCCTGTTCATGGAAAAGGGGAAGACTGACAGTTTTCTCAACATACCACTAGGAGGCGCTTGGAAGATTCTAAGCATCAAACAAAAACAAAAGGGGAAATTGATGGTTTTCATGAATCCTCAAGTTAAGGAATTTAAGGTTATCCGTTTCAAAAAACGTTTGTAGTCGAACCCGAGTGGGTGGTCTAATTGACCATGGGTTTCTATGCAAGAGTCTAAAAGCTCTAGTTGAGATCTTCCAAAAATCAGCAGTCCTGATTTTCTTTTCCTTTTCCGTTGTGAAGCACAAAAAGGAGGAGAACCGGCAGTTTTCCATGCCCTGAATGGAATTTACTTAGAAATCTTTCAATACAAGAAATTTAGCACCGACGGTGCTTGATTTTCAGCGGACTTTCCTCAGAGTTTGGGGTGTTTGTGAGGAAATCCAGATGGCTGACCTTTCAAAGCCACGACATAGCTCAACGCGGATTGTACATGTCCCAAACACATTTTGTTTGTGCTGGAAAAGCCACTGCGGCGTGCAGCAGGTTGCAAAACCACAGCAGTGACGTACACTGAGAAGAATTCTTGGTTCAAAGTAAAACAATAAAGGTATCATACGTGCTATGAACATTCAAAGACTCACCCACTCACCACAACAATGTGAAACGGTGCTAGAGAGGGAGAGTGGATGGCTACATCCCCCCTCCATCGCCTCTCAACCGCCGATGGCGCCAGAAAGGGAGGAGGGAGGCAGAAGACAGAAGCCAAGGGGGAGAGGAGATCCCTCGATCCTCCTCCCCTGGAATGGAAGCTTCCGAGATGTTGCCGTCACCTGCATTGGCGCAGATAGCCCGTCAGTGGGGGGGAGAAACTCGCAACATCTCCCAGGGTTTACAATGCCACTGGGACATGAACAAACTCATATTACCTGGTTGTGCGCAAGTGTCGTAGTCAAAAGGGCACGGAGCGTGCAGGTCAAGGTCGTGGCTTCAAGTTTGTGGAGCTGATGACAACCATCCCTTGTTTTCCCCGGGACTGGGGATGGACGACTCGGACGGAGATATTGTGAGTTTGAACCTGGTTTTGACGGCTATAAGAAGCGGCATGGAGCTCAGTACAAGCTGTACACTATTCTGAAAATTTCTCAATGACTGGTCTGAAATCTTTTCCTGTTCATGGAAAAGGGGAAGACTGACAGTTTTCTCAACATACCACTGGGAGACGCTTGGAAGATTCCAAGCATCAAGCAAAAACAGAAGGGGAAATTGACGGGTTTCATGAATCCTCAAGTTGAGGAGTTTAAGGCTATCCGTTTCAAAAAACGTTTGAAACAGTGACAACTTTTGTAGTCAAACCCGACTAGGTGGTCTAATTGACCATGGGTTTCTATGCAAGAATCTATAAGCTCTAGTTGAGATCTTCCAAAAATCAGCAGTCCTGAATTTCTTTTTCTTTTCTGTTGTGAAGCACAAAAAGGAGGAGAACCAGCAGTTTCCCATGTCTTGAATGGAATTCACTTAGAATTCCTTCAATACAAGAGATTCAGCACCGACAGTGCTTAATTTTCTGGGGACTTACCTCAAAGTTTGGGGTATTTGTGAGGAAATCCAGAGGGCTGACCTTTCAAAGCCACGACATGGCTCAACGCAGATTGTACATGTGCTAAACACATTTTGTTTGTGAAAAAAAGCCACTACGGCGTGCAGCAGGTTGCAAAACCACAGCAGTGACGTAAAATGAGAAGAGTTCTTGGTTCAAAACAAAAAAATAAAGGTATCGTACATGTTATGACCAGTCAAAGACTCATCCACTCACCACAACAATGTGAAACGTGTGGAATGAACAAGTGTCAATAGCACGGTTGCATAGGCGTCGACTACGTCATAGCTGAAGTGCCGATTGCACTACAGGAAACAACACACGAGTTGGTTCCAAGAAAATATTCCGTGTTGAAAACATCACTGTAAAAGTGCCAGTTCCACTTTAATCAAGGATGTTGAAAGCATCCATGATGCTACTCTCAAACGCACTACTTATGGACTCCAAAGGTATGACCATAACAAATGTCGTTTGTGTATCCATGTCGGTGTCAATTGCACCAGTAATGTTGGGTGAGTCATTTGTGAGTGGATTCAACAAAACAAATGTGAGTGCCAATCGAACTCCACACACACACGCGATGGTAGAAATCCACAGTGATGGTCGACTGACAAGGGCAGCATGCACCTGGAACATGACCAACATGGAAAATGCAATCGGAGCATTTACAAAACTGCCAAATGCACAATTACCATGAGCGTTGAATGCATGGCTAACGAATGTGTTGGTGAAATCGTTTACACAAGTGCCAAATGCACCGTTGTCATAAACGCTGATTGCAAGATTGACAAAAGCTGTGGGTTGCACTTTTGTCATGAGTGTCAAATGCACCACTTATGCAAGTGCCGAATGCACTATGGCCATGAGTTTTGATTGGACTAGCTATGCTAGTGTTGATGGTAATACACATGTTGTAAGATGTCTATTGCAACGATAACATGGGTGCCAATCACATCCCGTTGTATTAACGAGGAAGAACTAGCCAACTTGCTGCCTCGTCAGGCTATTGTGCAATAGACCAATAAAAAAAGCATATGGTCTATGCGCATAGTGGCTCTATGGGCAAGTACGTCATGTTTGTTACTAGAAGCACCGGAAACACATCGTTTCACGTTTGCAAGGCATCTCGACGAAGTTGAGGATGGTTATATCATAAAATTCTTCAAATGGAGAATCGACAAGCATGGTTAGAAACAATTACAGACGGCCGTGGTGATCATATGTATGCCCGAACGGGATAAAAAACACAATGATCTCGGCCGTCACAGACAGCGACGACCATTGGAAGTTAAAAACTTCACATTGTGAATAGCAATACGGAAAGGTACTTCCAAAAGAAGTACAAAACGCCTTTTGTACAGATAAATCACAAGTGCAACGAGGAATATTTCCCCAAATTTGGACCATGCTAAAGGTGGGCAAACTCCTCTGTATCCATGTATGGAACGTGCTACAAAAGTCATGTTGGTTGAGCAACAGTTCCAAAACATGCACGGCTTGCGTGACCACATGAGGTGCCGGAGACAACCCACTTTTCAATGGATCATGGCATGCGATTCATGCCACTGTACTTCAACCACATGAAATTGGGTACAGAGCACGCGTGAAAAATGTGCATGAAACATCCACTATTTGTTGGTATGTCGATCACGACATCAAGTTATGGATGATTTGGATGGACGTATGATCACAATGTTTTTGTGACATTTTAACAAGATGACAATATTGGCGACACCATTGTCGGACAATTACGATACCATTTCACCAAAAAAGTGGTTTGGTGGGTGTTGGACGTCTTCTATGGCAAGCGCACATCCCATTGCGCTACAATGTCCAAAGGCAAATGCAATCGTTTCATAATCAAGCTCGTGTCATGAATATATCATGAGATGTGAAGCAGACCTGGTTTGTTTGCATCCCAACTTCAATCCTCAAGGATTTTCATTGTGCCGCCTACGCACAGTGTGTACTGGATGCATCAATTACTTTGAGAAGATCTATGTATCATTACTCATGGCCGATGTAAACATCGGTCCATGATTGAACGTGTCAAGGATGATACGCTTGAATACATTCTCTATGGCAGAACCATTGACACCCTTTCACTTAGTGAGTGATGGATACAAATCAGGGTACCAGACCGGCACCGACGATACAAAGGTACATGAGTGTACTGACAACCACTTCAAAACTACAAGGGTACTTGTGAGTGGGGGGTGTAAATGTGCCAAAGAGGGACAAATAATCTTCTAAGGGACCTTCACAATTAAAGAAACAGTAGTGCGATGCTTGAAGATTGCAAGAGTCACTTCTGGTGTTTGACAGTATCGAGTGAATGTCAAATGTGAACGAATTTGGAGGCGACACCTTGTGTCTGTCATCACTTGGTGAGTGAACATGTCATGGAAATTGATAGAAAAAAGTGTGTAAACTAATGTTGGCGACATGAATTCATCAACAGTTATGTGAAAAATCTATTTCAAAGAAAACGAGTGAAACTCATTTTCTATTAACAAAGTTCCAGAGTGCTATGAAGGTCTCATAGTTTTCTGCAAACCAACTCTGACATATTTGGGATCACAAAAAGGTCTAGGCTTTGTGTCTAAATCTCATGACAATGGGAACAACCTATAAGAAGATAGCTTTATGCTAGCAGTGTGTTATTATCCACATCCTTGTGGTCTGACCGACCACGTAACGAGTCACAATCAACATTGATACAAAGTAACGACCAGTGTCTCATAACCAAGTGTTGATGTGAAAGGAATCTTCAAGATGGAACCTGAGATATGATGGTTCACATCAGAGTCTTCTGACGCCTTCAGAAACGCCTCATCATTGATGGCATCGTGACATGGTACACTAGTCGTGTACGTCACACTCTTCAAATATCATGCCTATGGATTCTCAACATGCCCAAGATGTGGTATAGCATCGCCTATGCAATATTGATGCACAAACCAAATCCAACATCCAATTTTTTGGAAAAAAAAACCGTACCTTCAAGAAAGAGCATGATGACTACGGTGTAGTCAAACCATGCTTCACTTACCCGAAGGGTCATGCTGAAGCAAGTTATGTCCTTTGCATCTGGGGATGGTTTAATTGATTTAGAGTGCCGAATGCAAGTACAATATGTTTTTGGATGTCGTTGTAGTAACATCCAAGATTGTGGTGGTTTTTCAAATGTCTTTGATGAGGACAATGCCCTATGCTAGTACTTCGGATGAGGCATGTGAAGAATACTCTATTGAGTAAAAGTATCGAATTTACACAATAGAAGACATTGAAGCAACACAGATTGTTGCAACATGGCAAATGTAATTACTCGACGGGTTCTTGAAGGGAACCCTTGGAAGCCATTACATAATATCAATAAGATTGAGGAACTAGTTGTTCCAGGATCATTGGATGTAATTCTAAAGTGTTCGATCACAAGCTCCTGGAATTGACACATAAAAGGTGTTCTTCCATTTTGTACTGCAATGATTGTGATCATGGCATACCCGTTTGGTGAATAGCTTGCGATGAAAACTTTGTTTGTGGGTAGAATACATGGTCATTGAGATTGGTTATTTCAGTTAACATGGTTCAAAAGCAGTGTTCTTTTTATAGTGACGTGAGGTATAGACTAAAGTACCCATTTCACAAAGAAATGAGGGGATAAAAACTGAGACCAAGATCATCTAGGTTGGAGCATTTTTGTGTCTAATGATGGATTTTGATGGCAATTGCACATGCCAGACGACCAATGGCACCTCCTTCAAAGATGAATGCAATATTTGAACGGAAAAGAAGTTTGCTGAGCAACCATGTCTTGGGATCTTGGTGCCTCCCAACCATAAGAAAAAGCTAGCATGCGAGTTCCATGGGCTTATTAGAGCTTGATTGAGTTTAGCCAACCAACCCACAGGTGCTGAAAGAGGTCAAATCAACCTACGCATGGTCATGAACACGTGGTTGCAAACTGAGAGGTCTGGTGTCCTAATCTTGGATTACATGATTGACAATGTTGCGGGGATGTACCACCTCAGCAACAAACCCTTTGAAGAGATCATGTCCAAACAACATGGGAAGTGTTTGTGTTGTATGGACCTGGACAGTTTTTGCGGGGGACGCCCGGTCAATTCGTTGCAGGAATGCTCCTTGCAAAGGAGGAGGAGGCCTCACCACAATACCTTGCTGAACACGTACCACACGGAATGGGGTGAAATTCATCCTATGTACCCTCTTCCAAACTGGCAAGACATTGTTGACAATGTATGTCCCAAAAGGCATCATTGTGCCATCAATACACACATATGATGAGTATTTGGTGAAGAATCACCAACACTTGTGAAGACCATACAAGGATTGTACACGTCTCATCTTGGTAAGAGCCAAGGGATCACGTGATCAACAGTGGATGTTGTACACAAATGACCATGATTATAAAAACCACAAGTGTGTGGTTGATTGTGCGTGAGCGTGATGCAACCGTGTTTTGGATGACAAGACTTCACACATATGATCTTGTTTTCGCTTCTTGTTGCATGCTTTTTATCATGAAGTACGCGATGATCAAACCTCCATGAGCAGAGACGAACCGGGATGGTTTGAAACAAAGGGGGAGGAATGTAGTATACGGATCATTTTAAGGTTAGACATGGTCGTTAAACATTTCTCAGGTGCTTCGGGTACTCAAGGCTCAGGCTTCAAGGAGCCAAAATCTCGGAGAAATGCAATGGGCTAGAGTCTTGTTTGACTCTATCTTGGAAAACATTCCTTGTTCAGATTTGAGGCGAAAGGAGTGCCACGATGGAAAATCCATCGCGTCACTGCTCCTCCACTCTTAGACTGCCGCTAAGGTCTTGTTAGCGTGGCAATGCCACGTGGAACAATTAGGTTCAGGATTCTTGTTTTACGTCCATGCCCTATGACGATCATGTCCACCCATGGCATGGTTTGTCTCAGCCAAAACTGCTGAGCCGACCATTCGCCCGCTCTCCTTGGACTACACTTTCTGAGGGCCTAAATTTTGGGTTGAGAAGTTTGTCGTAAAACAGCCCATGGCTGCTACACTGAAAAAGGGCACAAAACAAAGCACGAGTGGATGTTTAACAGCTCATGAATAGAGCTTTCCAATGGGCTCTCACATGCCGAGAATGGTGGTCAATTTTGGCAGTACCGCTCTTGAGTGTTCGGGTGAGGGGTGGTCAGTGCGACTTAAAACAAAAGTTTAAAGAAGCTTTGCGGACGGTCTAGCACCACCACATGTTTGAACTGATAGTGGAAAGGGTTGGGCAACCCACCGCTGCCTCCGTGGCAGTGGCATGATGATGTAACTTCAGATTTCATTACAATGAAGTCTCTTTTGCTGTTGTGTGCTCCGGTGGGTCACCGTGGCGTGGTGGTTTATCCAAGGACCCGTGAGTGTAGCTATTACTCTTTCAACTGCTGCTAGTCATACGTCTTTGCTCCATAGCTCAACAAGGGATGCCTCACTCCTCTAGTACAATGAGAAGCTACTCGAAAGATTCCTAACACTGTTGCTCATGGCTTGGGTTTTGCGAGACGCTCAGAGTCTCAAAAGCCCAATAAACTCAATGTGTGAAAGGAAACAACTGACAAGAACAAAGCATGAATACCTCCCGCGGTGCACGGTGGGTGACACATACGAAATTGACAGTTTTTTTCAAAAACGGCCCAAAATCTCTACTTTAGCCGCCAATTTGCGCTAAGGCATATGAATACAACACAATATGAACGTACATATCTACAATCTTCAGCCAGAATCTATGACTGAAGCACAGGTATAGCAACAATCGGTGGAAACACAATGCAAAACATGCAAATCGGGCTCAAGTCTTAATTCATGTAGAAAATGCTAGCGGCTGCAGAGAAACTGCAGAGCAGCTCAGCAAGTACTCGGGACGCCGTGGCAGTTGTTTGGCAGCTACTGGTCGGTGGATCCACCACCGGTTGGTGCTCCAGATCCAGCTGGGTCCCTATCGGGGATCTGCAAGAGCATGGACACGAGCGAGTTGTCGGAGTAAGCTGTACTATCAGACGCAGAGAGCTAACACCTCATAGGGTTGGCCATAACTTAAATTTGAGGGGGCATTCAAGGAAACAATGAAGAAACATTTCCTCTAGATTGTAGTGGGAATAATTGCCCAAGTGTTGGAGGAAGTGATATTGCCTACACTTTTTAGTGGAATGTTGGAGTTGGTATGGGAAGATCCCTCACTTTAGGGTGTCCATCTATCAAGTGCAAATTTTCTAGCTCGGTGGATGGGTAGAATTTGAAGACCCTTTTGAGTAGGAGGTAGTTATACCAGTGGAACAATGGAAGGTCTCGAGGAAGGCAGAGTGTCGGAGGGGGCTGAAAAAATGCAGAAATCTAATGGGCTGGAAAAGGAGGGGATAACCCATGGTTGATGCAGGTGTTGTGATTGAAAATGGTGGTCACTGTTGTGAAGATGATTGTGTGGGCTGGTAGAATTTGCGGGTGGGGAAAATTACACTGGATAGCATTGTTTTCTACGAAAACATGGCCAAGGAACAAGGTTGGGTGGAATCCACGGGGAAATGAGAGGTATTTCATGAAATCCAGGAATTATCGAGGTGGATAAGAACGTTGGGGGAAGGCGAGGATGTATGTGACTCTTGTTATGCCAAGCAGAGCGTAGATGGTGAACAGGTAGAATTTGCAAGGCAAAACACAATTTGGAATTTGGGACACTTGAGCAATTTTCAATAAGCGGTAGGTGTACTTCGACGACAAGTGTAAAAATGATCAAACATATGAATACAAGTGTTGAGTTACGAATGAGGCACAGTCAGGATCGTTGGGTCAATTGTCGAGCGACACATGTGGGGTCGAGTTGTGGGTAGTCGGATTTGAGAATCTCCACCAAGAAATCGGGGAGCTTCGAGGATTGACGGTGAAGATGCGAGATGCATCTTTATGATCAAGATATGTCTCGATGCGTCAAGAAGTCAACCAAAAGGTGGTGATACTTCTGTCGTGGATATGCGGGAGTGGTCGAAGGTATCAGAAAGTTTGGGAAGGTTCACCAGAGGGCAAGGGCAATTGGTCAAATTGCCCTCGGCCGTCGGGGTGAAACTCGGGGTCTCGACACACGATGGATCCGTTATGCAATGACAGAAATTCCTACTCAGAAAGATTAGGGACTCATGTTCGTCTCGTATGTAACACTTCCCCTCCTTTTAGCCACGACATCCCGGCGGGCGTAGCGATGTGGCCCGGTGACAGCGATAATGGCCGTTAATGAGATGATCAAAGTCTTGGAGGTTGTTGTAAGGTTTCCCAGGTGTTGTGCGCGGCATCGTAGCCATGCCACTCGACAAGATACTCTGTTGTTTTGCCACGTTGTCGATGTCTGAGGATGTCCTTGATGACGTGTTTAGTGTCCTCATCTACTTGTACAGGAGGGGGAGGGACATCCCTTTAGGGGAGTTCTCATCATGGTCTCGGTAGTGCTTGAGTCAACTGATGTGGAAAACCGGATGAACTTGCATAGTGTCGAAACGTTTGAGTCATGCAACCACGAGGATTTGCATCCGCTTGATCTCAAACAGTCCCAACCATCAGGGTTTGAGTTTCTAATAGTCAGCTCCCCGGAGTTTGATGTTGGCCGAGCTAAGAAGTACTTTGTCACCAACAACAAAAATGTCATCGTTGCGATGCCGGTCAGCTGCTCGTTTCATTGTTGTTTGCATCTTTGCGAGTGTTTGTTGTGTTTCTCCCAAGATTGTGCAGGTGTCAGACGTGAATAGCGAGAATGCTGCTTTGACTATGTAGTCTAGTTGGTGTGACAGGAAGCTTTCCATACACGACTTCAAACGGAGTTTTACCCATTGCGGTGGAGATTGTTGAATTCTATGCGATTCCGGTGGTTGGGAGTTTTTGTGCCCAATCCGTCCAATGGGGTTTGCATAATTCTTGGAAAAATTGTTTAAGCATCTGATTGGTTTGCTCGGTTTGGCCGTCAGTTTGAGGATGGAACTCCATTGACAGCCTAATCCGGCTGTCGTAGCAAGTCATCTGTTTGCGCCAAAAACAGATGGTGAATCGACTGCCCTTGTTGCTCGTGATGATTCTCAGTACGCCGTTCAACCGCACAATGCTTTTTCAAAAACAGCCGTGGTGTTCATTCGGTGGTGACAGTGGTCGTTGTCGGGATAAAATTGGAGATTCTGACAAACCTGCCAACAGCCATGAGGATTGTGTCATATCCCTCGGGTATGACTTGTAATCCCGTGATGATGTCCATGGAGATGTTAGCCCATGGTTCTTTCAGAATAGGGAGCGGTTGCAGATTTCCGGGTGGCCACGTGCGACGGGAGTTTTGTCGTTGACAAGTGTCTTACGATTTGCAAAAGTTGGCTACGTTGGATTGCATCTTGGCCCACTAGTAGTTTTTTGCCAGCTTCTTCAGCATCTTGTCCTTTCCCAAGTGTCCACCTGGACCTGTGTTGTGGCATTCTTCGAGCAAAATGCGGCAAAGTTCATCGTTTGGGAGAAAGACCACCTTGCGAGTGAATCGTCGCCACCAAGAGGGTGTATCGTACCAAAATTTTGCTTTGTCGCCTTGCTGGTCATAGCCTCGTGTGAACAACCGTTTGAGATATGAATCTTGTTGCAGCCGTTGCGTTGATGTCTCAGCCATTAGATCTCTTTGGTGGCTGAGTGCATCCGTTGCATTGATTATGCTTGACCGGTACTCGATATCAGAGTCAAACCCGAATACAAAGAACTCCATCCATCAGGTTTAACATCGATTGAGGTTTGGTTGCGCCTTCAAATGATTCAATGCATGGTGGTTGGTACGTATGCATCGGCTGCATTCCAGATAACAATGCCATGTCTTAAATGCATGTACGACCGCCAGCATTTCTTTCTTGTGTATGGAGTGATTGAGTTCTGGTCTCCGTAGTTTTTAAGACGTGTATGTGATTCGTTGCTCGTTGTTGCCGTGGTCTTGTAGGATGACTGTGCAAATGGCTTGATCTGAGGTGTCCGTAGCCATGACATAGTTGACCATTGAGTCGGCTTATCATAAGGCTGGCGGCAAGGTCAGAGCCTTCCACAGAGCGGTGAACACTTCTTGTTCACTGTCTCCCCACCACCACTCATTTCATCTTTGAGTGAGGTCGACGAGAGGCGCTGACACTCGGGCACAATCCCATACAAAATGCCAGTAGAAATTGCGGAAGTCGAGGAAAACTTGAACGTCTTGGATGTTGGTCGGCGTTGGCCGATTTGTGACTGCTGCCACTTTTTTTGGATCCATGGTGATCCTCCCGCCATTGACAACGTGACCCAAAACTTGATTGAACGGCGACCAAAGTCACACCTTGAGATTTTTCTAAAACATGTCTCTTTTTGTAAAATGCTGAGAAATTTTTACAAATTTCCATCGTGCTCCTCCAATGTGCAGCTGTACACCAGAATGTCGTCGAGGTACAACATGACAAAGTCATCAAGGTATGGACGAAAACTGTTGTTCATTGCCACCATGAACATCACAGGGGCATTTGTAAGTGCGAATGGCATTGCGATGAACTTGAAATTGCTGCTGTGAGTTCGGAATGCTGTCTTCTTGATGTCGGTGTTTGCCATAAAAATCTAGTGATAACGGCTGCGTAAGACAATTCTGGTGAAAATTTGAGCCCCTCAGAGTTGGCAGAAGTTTTCGTCCGCCCGGGAAAGCGGGTAGCGGTTCTTCATAGTAGCGTCATTCAATGCCCAACTGTCCATGCACATCTAGATTTCACCAATTTCCTTTTCTATAAACATTACTCGTGCGGCGTATGGTGACATGGATAGGTGGATGAACCCTTAATCGAGCTACTCGTCAAGTTGCTTCTTTAACTCGGTCGGCTCGTGATCACACATCCTATAGGCCCCTCAAACCATGGGTCAGCTCTCCAGCTTCAACTCGATGCGATGGTCGATGTACGGTTGAAGTGGTAGGGTTCTTGGGAGTTCGTCGAAGAAGACACTCACAAACTCTTGAATGAGTGGTGCGAGCTCTTCAGGTACCATCCCAAAATCGGTTGATACCGATGAATTTGATGAGGCCGATAAGGGATATGATTCAGCTGCTCCCAAATGTGCTTCCTCCAATGGCTTGAGATGTATGAGCCACGCACGAGCTCCCCGTCGTATGCAGTACTCGGCCATGTTGAGCGGTACCGGTTGTACGAGTTGTCATTTTTGAGCTACCGCGGCTTCCTCTTTTGCTTCTACCTCTGCTGTGTCAGCTGGTAGCGTTTTTCTTCCCACACACAAAAGTTGTCGCTTGGCACCAGCAATTTCCATGTAGATGTCGTTGTTTTTCCAGTCGACCTGCGGATTGTGTCGACATAAGAAATCTCATACAAGAATGATTATGTGATCACTCATTGGACAGGACCTCCATAACGTTACATCCCATAGATCTCCCACGTGTAGTCGTAATGGCTTTTGGAATGTCTTTATTTGTAATCTCCCGTCGATGGTTTTTCCTTCAAACATCCCTCGTCTGGTCTGCAAACCGAGCTTGCGAAGCATGTCGCTGCTTACAAAAACCTGAGAAGCTCCTCCATCCAATTGTGCTGGTGTTGTTCTACGACTCTTGGATCCTTGAGATTGGACATGCAGCACTATCGTCGGTCGGTTGTCCTTGTATCCCTTGTCAAAATCTGCGCTCTCATTATCCCTCTACGGCGTTGTAGGCCATCCACATGGATGATCCTTCGGCGCAGATCGCTCCGTGTGGACGAGAGTTGCGCCTTTCACTCTTGCCCTTTGCCGTTTCTCGACTCATTTTTTTGTGGCTCCTCCCCTTTTCTGGCATGCTGCTTGCTCGGAAAGTTGCAAGCAATGTGCCCAATGTTTCCACAGTCGTAGCAAGCACGCAACGACGTCCACTTCCATCGGAGTTGAGGAGTCCCCCGATTGGCTTTTTCTGTTTCTACGATACCTTTGGTTGGGAGGTCGCCAGCCGCATGATTATTGGATCTGAGCGTTGTAGTTGGCGCTGTTGATCCTTTCTGCTACGGCGATCATCCGCAACAAATCGTTTTGGATGTTGAACATGAGAATTGCTCGTCGGATGCCTTGCTAAAGGCCGTTGTTTGAGTGAAAACAGAGTTTGTCAAGGGTGATCTCTACACCGATGATGATCTCGCAGAATCTCTATGTGTACTTTGCCACACTGCACTGCTCACAGAGACGTTGGAGCTTGTGCCATGCGTTAGACTTAGCGTTCAGCCATCCGAATCGTGCAAGCATCGCAAGTGAGAATTCATTTCAGTCGTTTGGTGGCATTTGCGCGTCTTGCCATTGTGGATTGATATGTTCCAATGATAGAATGCATGCGGTCGGCGATATGAGACGGGCACGTTGGCCATTGATGACGCCCGGCCGGTCTCCTTAGTCGTTTCACGGCTTTTAGATCTGACGACCAACTTAGCGCAGTGCCACGCAAAAGCGCGGCCGCAAGGTCAATCTTTGTTTGCTCGTCAATAACCCCAACAGTGGTGAAGTACACGTCTAAACTCATCATCCACATCCGAAACGTTGGTCCTTTAGAATTTACAGGATCTAACGGTTCTAATGGGGCAGGACACTTTTTGGGTTTGCTTGAGAGTTGGGTATTTCTTTTGACGAGGACCGCTTAGCGTGCACTTGCCTTGCGAAGAGCCTCCATTGCCATGTTGAGTTGTTCCAGTCGATGGTTGTTGATCCTGTCGAGCATAGAGATACAGTTCGCCGATTCCTCATTGATCCGCGCCTGTCGTCCGGTGCCACCTATCCTTCCTGCTGTCGTCTCTGAGGCTATCGGTAGGGGCAGCTGGTATAGTGCCGTTGCATCCGCGACCGGATTGGTTGTGAGGGCCATAGGGGTTGATCCAGCTGCCGCATAGCCTGTCACGCCAGTGTTCGATGCCGCTTTAGGATTCACGTTCATAGGCACATTCCGCTCCTCAACTGAAGTTGTCGACGAGGACACGTTGCTGGTCGTTTGTTGTGCTCGCTCGCCTCACGTTGTGGTCGCGGAATCTGCGAAGTCTTGATGTGCGAGATGCGCCGAAGACTTGTGCGAATTAGTCCTCCAAATGGATGAATTAGTCGGATGTCTCTCCAGCACCGCTGCGCTCTAATACAAGGTGTTATTCTGAACGGAGCGTAGATGGTGAACAAGTAGAAGTTGCGAGGTAGAACACGATTTGGAATCTAGGTTACTTGGGAAATCAATAATTAGCGGTAAGTGTACTTCGGTCAACACTGTTGAAATGATCGAACATAAACATACATATATATATATACATATATACATATACATATGTATGCGTGTGTGTGTGTGTGTGTGTGTGTGTGTGTATA
>SZWC01002461.1:227734-230711 GCA_023375785.1 Penium margaritaceum | reverse complement strand
ATGTATATGTATATGTATATGTATATGTATATGTATATGTATATGTATATGTATATGTATATGTATATGTATGTGTATATGTATATGTATATGTATATGTAGATGTATATGTATATGTATATGTATACGTATATGTATATGTATATGTGTATGTGTATGTGTATGTGTATGTGTATGTGTATGTGTATGTGTATGTGTATGTGTATGTGTATGTGTATGTATATGTGTATATGTATAGGTATATGTATATGTATATGTATATGTATATGTATATGTATATGTATATGTATATGTATATGTATATGTATATGTATATGTATATGTATATGTATATGTATTCGTATATGTATATGTATATATATTCGTATATGTATATGTCCCTTTCTCTGTGCCCTCACAGGCGAGTCCCTGTCATGCTGGGGTCGATGTAGTCTCACCTTGATTGATGACTTTACCCGAGTGCGATGGGTTTACAGCCTCTTCCATACAAGCTATGGTTCGGCCATTACCAAAGTTTATCTTGCTAGAGTCTGGAGGTCCTGAACCTAAGGCTGGTAGACCGAGGACAAGCATGGTGACAAGGTCTCACCTCGAGGTCACATGTCTTCCTTCCTCTTCATTTCTTAGCGATCAAAGACGTGGCGCTTTTAGGACCCCGACCGTCACCATACAATCAAGTGTCAAGACGTAATATTCTTTGAGGCTTTCACCTATTGCTTCATTTCCAACGGTATTTTACAGGCCGCCGATCACGTTAGTACTTGTGTTGCTTTCTGGTGGATGGAGGAGTTCAACCTGTGAATGGATCCATCCCGGCCTCCTCACTTGTGGTCCGGTCGTTGGCTAATGACAATCCGGCCATCTTGACTGTGGTTCCAGTGGCCTCGTCAGTCCCCTCTGGCAGACGTGCTCCTGTGCCTGTGTGAGTCCCCTGTGTTACACTTTCTCTCATGCATGTGTCATTCCCCTCTCACACACCTCATCCCGTGTCTGTGTCGGTCTCCTCTGTCACACTTACTGCCGTGCTTATGTCAGTCCCCTGTGGCACACCTAATCTTGTGCCGATGGTGGTTTCACCAGACACACCGGGTCTGAGCAAGTCCTTGTCCTTGATTTTCCAGCTGTTGTACCCTCTCCCCATCTGTACGAGCATACAGTTTTTATGGCTATAACCCAACCTCTTGCTCTATAGCCTGAGGTGACCGCCTCAGCATCGGGCTACTCCGCAAGCCCTGTGGTTGTCTTCAACCTCTGGCCTATAGGGATCAGCTGACAGTTGACTCGGCACTGAGACACCCGACTCCCACTGGTAAGAGGAGCAAGCCTTGGCCTGTGTGTCCATGCAGACTACATAGAGGTGCACCAAGCGTACTTGATCGGTCATGACCTGGCCTACCATGACTTCTTGGTTGCTTTCCATGTCATAGTTGACTTTCAATGGCGCCATATCCAATCATGTTGAAGGAGGCACTCTCGGTTGAGGAGGCGGAGATGTACCTTCCTGCTTGTGAGGATGAGTTGAGAGCCATCTGTGACCATGGTGTCCATGAGCTTGTCAATCTCCATCCTGGGCGGAAATCTTTACAGGCAAAGTGGATCTTTTGCAAGAAGGTCAGGCATGACAGTGCACTGAATCACTACAAGGCCGGCTTCAAGACCAAGGGGCTTTCACGGGTGGAGGGTGTGGATTTTCCTGAAACCTTTGCACCCGTTGGCCGCATTGCCACCGCTTGCATCCTGTTTGGGGTGTTTGCTCAGCACACGTGGGAGTTGCACCAGATAAATGTGATCAATGCATTCCTCCATGGAACTCTAAAGGTGGAGATTTAAATGGCCCACCCACCAGGCTTCAAGGTCGGTAATTAGGTCTTGTGTGCAAGGTCTTCTACGGCTTGAAGCAGTCATCACAGTGTCAGAACCAAGAGATCTCCAACACGCTGACACGTGCCGGCTATGTGTAAAACAAAAATAATGTTGATCCGTCCGTCTTTCTCCGACCCATAGCTGAGAGATTTTCCACCATCCTGGTCTATGTAGATGACCTCTTGATTGTGCCTGCTTTGATGGAGGTCATGAAGGAGGCCAAGGCAGCCCTCCATGCCGCATACAGGATGAAATACCTTGGTCTTGCAGTTGTTTTCCTTGAGATGGAGATCGTACGTGACCATCAACGGAGGGTATTCTTGCACCACCCGGCACGTTACGCCCGCGTTGTGGAGGAGTGTTCTGCTGGCCTCCTTGGTACAGTCCCATAGGCTCCATCCCCATTGCACTTGACAGGCAGGATGCCTTAAAGGTGGACAATCCAACACAGCTAGGGGAAACACTGGGTGTGACCATGTACTTTATCACACTACAGACAATGACCGCCATAAAAGCATCGCCCTCACCTCTCCGATATATTAAGTACTCTCAATAACAGTTCAGCTCAAACATGAACCACCTTGGCCACAACTGTCACTAGCCGTAGACGGTGATCACTTTTTCCAACAAATACCCTACCCATTCATCTCCTAATAATTGATTATATCACAAGCGCGTCAGGCTAGTGCACAAGAAGCCGTTAACTGTTGTTTTGTCCTTTTCTGTTGTATATGCGGAGGATGCTCATTTCCTCCCAACTTAATCCAGAATAGTTTTTACATCCTGTTTGGCTTCGGTTCTACGGCTTTGTCGGCGTGCCTTCGCTCTGCTCACCTGTCGCTCACTCCTTTCTTGCCTTCCACTTTCAGCTCTTATACCTACCACTATTCGCTCTGTCACTCTCACTCTGTCACACATCTCTCTCGGCTTGACACATCAATTCCGTGCTTCCGCAGTTCAAATTCTCTCACCGCACTCCTATCCATTCAAGCTCTCTACTCCAGCTCTTGCAACCTGCCTACAGTCCTCTCAATCTAACTCATTCCATTGCCTCACAGCTCCTTGCTTCCGTTAGCACTTTGCATGCCTGTCGCATAGTCCTGCTTCTGCCCGC